>JAQQSW010009057.1:0-13320 GCA_028646575.1 Pseudocheirus occidentalis
CAATCAAATGCAACTGGGAAATAATATATACAGGGACAGGGGCAGGGAGCTCCTCCCTGTCTTGCTAGAAAGCTAGAGGGGTGTTGGAGGAGGGCATAAAAGGGAACAGATTGTGGGAGGGGCCTTACAGTGGGATCAATCTTCTGGGCTGGGGCGTAAGGGCAAAAAGGGGAGAAAATTTGTAACTCAAAACCTTATGGAAATGAATGATGTAACCAAGAAAATAAATTAAAATTTAAAAAAAAGCATTCTGAAGAGAATAATTCCTTCAAAATTAGAGTGGAGCAAATGAAAGCAAATGACTTTGTGAGAAATCAAGATACTATTAAACAGATACAAACAAATGAAAAAATAAAAACCAATGTGAAATAGCTCCTTGAAAAAAAACCACCAACCCAGAAAATAGATTCAGGAGAGACAATTTAAAAATTATTGGACTACCTGAAAACCATGATCAAAAAAAAGGCTTAGAAAGCATTCTTCAAGAAATTCTCAAGGAAATTTGCCCTGATATTTTAGAACCAGAGGGCAAAATAGAAGTTGAAAGAATGCTTGAAAGTCTTCCACCTCATTGGATGACCATATTTTCCCCTGAAACATTATACTCAGTTTTGCTGGGAAGGTGATTCTTGGTTTAATCCTAGCCCTCTTGACTTCTGGAATATCATATTCCAGGCCTTTCAGTCCCTTAATGTGGAAGCTGATAGATCCTCTGTTATTCTTATTATGTTTCCACAGAATTCAGATTGTTTCTTCTTGGCAGCTGGTAATATTTTCTCCATGATCTGGGAACTCTATAACCTGGCTATAACATTCCTAGCAGTTTTTTTGGGGGATCTTTTTCAAGAGGTGATTGGAGAATTCTTTCAAGTCCTATTTTGTCCTCTGGTTCTAAAATACCAGGGAAATTTTCCTTGACAATTTCTTGAAGGATTATTTAGATTTTCTTTTTTTGGTCATGGCTTTCAAGTAGTCCCATAATTTTAAAATTATTTCTCCTGGATCTATTTTCCAGATCAGTGGTTTTTTCAAGGAGATATTTCACATTGCCTTCTATTTTTTCATTTGTTTGGATCTGTTTAATAGTGTTTTGATTCCGTATAAATTCATTTGCTTCTATTTGCTCCATTCTAATTCTGAAGGAACTATTCTCTTCAGTGAGCTTTTGAGATTCTGTTTCCATCTGGCATATTTGACTTTTTAAGATATTCTTCTCCTCATTGGCTTTTTGTGCCTCTTTTGCCATTTGAGTTAATCTATTTATTAAGGTGTTATTTTCTTGATTCAGGTTGCTGACTCTCTTTTCATGATTTTCTTGCATCATTTTCATTTCTCTCCCCAATTTTTCCTCCACTTCTCTTATTTGGTCTTCAAAATACTTCTTAAGCTCCTCTATGGCTTCTAACCTTAGTCTACACTTTTTTTGGAAGCTTTTGGTGTGGGAGTTCTGACTGTGTTGTCTTCCTCCCATTCCATGCTTTGATCCTTTTTGTCCCCAAAAAAGGAATCAAAAGTTAGATTGATGAGCTTGTTTTGCTTCCTTTGCCTGCTCATGTTGCCAGTCAGTTACTTGACTTTGGGGCTCAGCAGAACTCTGTTTTCAGAGAAGAGATCTCTGTCCTGAGTCACTTGGTTTTTTGCGGCTGCCAGAGCTATTAGGAGGCAGCCCCCACCAGCTTTGCCTCACTGGTCACACACCTCAGGACCACCACCCACGACCATGATCATGACCTAAGTAGGTCAAGGCAAGAGCAATTAGCCTCTGAATGATCACTTGCTCCCCCTGAAATCTGCAGGCCATGAGCTCTGAAGCAGTCAGATGGAGGTGGCTGCAGGGCTGCAGCTTCATACTGCTTCTAGCTCTGGAGGCAGTTGGCCAAACTCTCTCCCCAAAATTTAGTGGAGTTCAGGTGGCCTTTTCCCTTTGTCCTTGGTTCTTATGCATTGATAATTCTGGAAACCCCTACAGCTGCCAGTGATCCATTTTCCTGAAAGCTCCAGCCATGGCTTCTCCTGGACAGCCTGGAGCTAAAACCACATGGGCCTGGGCTCTGCTTTAGCATGCTGAAATAAACCCTTTCTTTCTGTCTGCTGGGCTGCCTTCAGCAGGAACTTTGTTACTCTGTAATTTTGTGAGTTCTGGAGCTCTAAAATTTGTTTAGGGTCATGTTTTATAGGTATTTTAGGTGGTTATGTGGGGAGGCACAGAATTCTCTTGCTTTTATGCTGCCATCTTGACTCTGACACTGAATAGGTGATTCTTGCAGGTGATCCCAGCTTCTTTGGCCTCCAAAGTATCCTCTGCTTCTTTAATGTAGAAGCTACTAAATCTTGTTTTATCCTGACTAGGGCTCTATGATATTTGAATTGTTTTTTTTTCTTACTACTTCAGTATTTATTTTTCTATTACCCAGGAGTTCTAGGATTTTGATATAATTTTCCTGAGAGATTTCGTTTTGTGATATTTCCGGAAGTGATCAGTGAATTATTTTAATTTCACCCTCTGATTCTACAATATCAGAGTAGTTTTCTTTGTAGATTTCTTGAAAGATGATGTGTGAATTCTTTTTTATCATGACTTTCAGGTAATCCAATAATTGTTAAAGTATCTCTCCTGGATCTCTTTTCCAGGCCAGTTGTTTTTCCAAAGAGACATTTCACATTTTCTTCTATTTTTTCATTCTTTTGAATTTGTTTTTATTTTTTCTTGATATCTTCTGAAGTCATTAATTTTGACTTCAATAATATCAAATTTTAAGGAATTATTTTCTCTACTGAACTTTTGTCTCTCCTTTTTCATTTGACAAATACTGCTTTTTAAGGATTTATTCTCTTTAATGAAATTTCCTATCTACTTTTCCATGATACCAATTCTACTTTTTAAGGAGTTGTCTTCAGTGGAATTTTGTGCTTTGTTTTTTTTTTACCATTTGGCCCATTATGTCTTTTAAACTGTTATGTTCTTCAGTATTTTTGTGCCCTTTTTTGCCAAGCTCTTGACTCTTTTCCCATGATTTTTTTGCATTATTTTCATTTCTTTTCCTAATTTTTTTCAATCTCTCTTCTTTGATTTTTAAATTCCTTTTTGCTCTTTTCTTTCTATGGGCAATGGAGCAAAGTCCTACACCCAGGGCCAGCAAAAATACCCCTCTAATCTCCTTCTCATAAGTTGTTTGACACCTTTGTCCTTCATACCTTCTGTATACTGAGAGTTCTGGAAGCTACAGCTACCATTTTAGTTGCCCACAAGTCCTTTCCTACTTGTGGAGGAGCAACCTGCTGCTCTCTTTCTAGGGTATTGCTTGTACAGTACTGCACTCTATTCTCACTCAGGTGTTGCAGATCTTTCCTTGTCTTGGGCTAAGAAACTGTTTCATTCAATTTTTTTGTAGCTTCTGCCACTGCAGAATTTGTCTTAAGGCTTTATTTAAAGGCTTTTGGAGGGAAATTTGGGAGAATTTAAGTGAATCCTAGAATTTTCTATACCATCTTGGCCTTACCACCCTAGAACAATTCTCATAAATCTATAAATCTATGCACCACATTTAAATGATCTTTTAGATCACAATCTATGACTTATGAAGATAGATAGCAAACTGAGAGCAATTTCAGATAATAATTCTGATCCTAAAAAGGAAAAAAAGAGGTGTTTTTTTTTCCTTTTACAAAATTGGTATGGCAAAAATATGAAATCAATGACTTATTTACTGTAACATATATGTGTAGTGTATAAAGATAAGGAGGATTAGTATAAATAAAATGAGAAATACTTTATTTCTGACAAAATTAATGATTTAGTGAAATATAGGAGAGAATTGGTCAGGTTAGTCAATATAAACTTGAATGTGGAAAAGTTAAATTTTCCTTACAAAACAAATGTTTCCATAAATGTATTAACAGATACCAGCAATAAATATAGAAGCTCAAACTAAAATTAAAATTTAACATGTCTCAGCTAATAGAAAATTGAAATTTATAGATATTGACAAAACATAAAACTTAGAAAACCTTAAAGAAGATAAAAATGCTGAATGTGTTATCATATCTGAGACTTGAAAGATTATGAGTCTGGGAGACAAAATTGAGGAGGTAGAAGACAGTACAAAGGCAAGGAGTTAGGATGTGGAACATAGTAAAGAACAGGAAGTAAGCTTGCATGGCTAGATCAGATTAATTAAAATACTGGAAATCTATCAAATAGGTTCAAAACATGCATTTTAATCAGGCAAGATTTTTTAAAAGGATTTATATAAGGTCTGATATTTTGAAAAAACTGACACATTGCCAAATCAATGAAAAAATACACTTTATTCAATACATAAAGAAAATTCAATAAAATGTAACCAATATTTACATGAAAAAATTAAGAGTAAAAATATTCCTTAACATTATATATATGCATATATATGTATACACACATGCACACACACATACATACATATATATAATTTGCAAATAATGCTTAGAGTGGTATATACTGGCAAAAACTAGAAAAGGTCTGACCAGGAAGAATCAAATGAAATATTGCTCCCATAGTCACCCTTTTATGTCTCACACATGGGCTGATGAATAGAATTAGAAGAAGTCAATCCCTTATCTTATGGTAAGTGTATCCGGTAGGATCATAGAATGGAGAATCCTTGAAAGAAGGTGGAATCTGGAATTACAAGCTAATTACAAGAGAAAGGAACTTCCACCCAGACCTAAATTTAATCATGAGCAGCCTGGTTGGGTTCACTATCGCATTTAAAAAGTGTTTTACCAGGACATAATTTCCTGCTACACTGGTGCATGATTAAACTGATCTCTTTCTCCACCTGATTTGCTTCCCTTCTGCTTGACAAACTACTATTGATTATTCTTGTGAGCTCCTAGAACTCTTTAATTCTTATTTATGCTATGTCTGTAATTTTATAATTGCTTTGCCACCAGATAAAAATAAGCTGATTTGTATTCCAATATATATTATTGCATTTATTCACTTTTTGTGATACATGAGAGGACCATACTATGTGGAAAAAACAATCGGAAACCTCTGAGAAAATAGTACCAGATTTAACTTCCAGCCTCTAATGCAGTCCTATCTCCCATTGCTTTTCTGGAACCATAAGGAAAGGCTTCCTGTGGTGCCATATTGATTGGATATAAAACAAATTAATATATTCTAATCTCAACTGGACCTTCACTAAAGCAAGTCAATCCTGCTAATGCTCTGTTGATTTCCTATCCTCTTCTCCATAAAGGATATACCAAGTCTTTTCTCTGTTCAGGCCTCATATACTGCCTGTCACCCTTCCTTCTCAGCTAAAGATCTCACCTCATAATTTTCCTATAACATTGAGATGTTTTCCCAAGAGTACCTTCTTTCTCCCTTTCTTCTTTTCTCACAATCTCTTATCAAGCTCCACTTATTTCTGCATTATACTAGTCTCTGATAACAAGATAGCCCTTTTCTTGACCAAGACTTACTCTTTACCTCTATCCTGATTCCTTCCCTTCCTGGTTTCTCCAATAGATTTACATCATCACTATTACCTCTTTCTTCAACTTCAATATCTACCAACCTATAGTTTTGTTCCCTACTGCCCACAAAACTATAAATATACACTTTAATAGTGTGAAATATGAGATTAGAAACACCTCAGTAAATTTCTAGTGAACAAAAGATCAAAATGTACATTAAAATCCTGAAAAAGAAGGAAAATTATACTTATTCATTGATTACATACATAGAGAGGCTGAAAATGTAGGGGCAGAGAGAAACAATGGGGAAACTATGCGACAACTGCTACTGGCTACGATTTTTTTTTTCATTATGTAAACAAGTCATCTGATGGTCACAGTAAAATTGAAATTAGCACTAAGTCTTAAAGAATATTCATTGTTTGCCAAATCCCAAACCTCAGCCCCCACTCCTACTACAGAACTGTTAGCTGTACTACAGCATGCTTTCTAATTCTGAGTGTCCCAGGCCCTGTCCTGGAACTTGTATTATCTTTCTCTGCATGCTTTATCTTCTCTGCCTTTGTCTTTATGTTTCTTTGCCTCATCCCACTGGCTCAATTATCATCTCTATCAAGACGACTTTCCAATCTATATATCTAATACTAATCTCTTTCCTTAGAGGCAGCTAGATGGCTCATTGAATAAAGTGCTGTGCCTAGAGCAAAAAAAGATCTGATTTCAAATCTGGTCTCAGATCCTTTCTATCTATGTCACCCTGGGCAAGCCACTTACTGGAGAAGGAAACCACTCTGATATCTTTGTCCATAAATGCCATAATAGACTCATGAAGAGTGGAACATGACTGAACAATAAAATCTCTTTCCTAAGGATTAGGACTATATCACCAACTGCATGCTTTTAAATATTTCCATTCATGAGCATCAGAAACTCAGCAAGTACAAAATGTAACAAATAATTTTCCCCCAAATTTTCTCATCCCTTCAAGTTTCCCCATTTCTGTTCAGGACACCACTTTTGTGTCCTTATAAGCAGTGATCACAAGCATGGACTAATCTTAGAGAACAATCCCCGACCCCTGCCCTTCAACAAGCTGTCAGGTCTTTTCAATTCAACCTGTACAAAGATGATGAATTAAAAAGAAATTTAGTCATTTTTTAATGAAGCTATTATGTGTATTATGTGTAGGTAATGTCTATAAGAAGCTTAACAGTGAAGGGAAAGAGAAAGATGATAACTTTAACATATATCAATATCAAGGGAAGTATTTTCTATGACTGAGGAGAACTGATTTTTCTTGTAAGCATATGAGATGTTATTGAGGAAATAGAGACTGAGAAATCATGAGACAGAGAAAATGACTGCTGGACCAAAATCCATTAGTAGAGAAGAAGTACTGGGATAAAATTTCAGGTAAAGCAATTCATTTAGTGCAGTTAAGGACCAGAAAATGGATGACTGAAAAAATTCACCTCCAATCACTTCAGTCTTATGAGTGAAATAGGGGCCTAGGTCATTCATTACCTTCAAATGTGGGCCTTGGAGATATGGTTGGAAATGAGAGAAGGCAAGAAAAAATTTGGAACATTTGCTTTGTAATGAAAATTTGTGTTAATAGTTGTAGAAGGCTTATTCAATGTCATTGAGGCTTATTATCACATTTCATAAATCTTTGATGGGTTAAATAAACCCAATTTTATGACCTTTGTCAATTGAAAGGATAAAGATTAATAGGTCAGCGGTGGGCAAGGGTCAAGGGACAAAGGACTTAGGAGGAAATGTTAAAATGTCTAATTACATAGTCAAGGGGATATGAAGACCAGTAAAGCTAGAATGAAGATAACTTGAATCATAAGGCTGAGCCAAAGGCTTAGAGATTATGCTATTTAAAAAAAAATGATGAAGAGATCTAAAGTGCAACTAGAGTGGGATGGAGAAACTCACTAGATTTCAGGAGCTGAAAAATTATGGTGGTTGGTTATTAGAATTGCCTTCTTCCTCATAGATTGTGCACTCCTGTAACTAGTGCCTCACAGATTTCTATAGGTGCTTTATAAAAAAATACAGAACTGAGACATTTTAATGATCTAATAGAAGCATATGCCATAGAAAATCTATTAAAGAACTTTGCCTTTCCTAAGTCATTCCAATATCAGCTGCCACATCCCAGTGGGAAGTCAAAGATCCAGAATTTAGTATTCTATGTCACCATTCCCAGTGCCCTTGTGGAACAAAGTGCAGTTTTCTAGCCACCGTTCTCCCATGGCCATTGTTTCCCCTATTAGAATGTAAACTCTTTGATAGCAGTGATCTTGCTTTTGTATTTGTATTCCCAGTGCTTAGGAGTACTAGACCGATAGAAAACATTTAATAAATGTGTTTTCATTCTTTCAAAATGTTTATTTTCCATCTCTTGCACAAAAAAATGAATGACAATGAATCCTGAAGCAGAAACAGTGCTCTTTAAGTACTAGTCTTCCAAGTAAAAAATACCATAATTGCTGATTACCATAATATTTGTTGTTGTATCTCTAACAGTGTAAGCAAATTTGTGGCCTGAGTAGGAGAGATAGAGAGGAGTAGAGGAAGTCATAACCATGTTACATTTCTGCTAAATATAGTGACTTTGTCTTGGATAATAATGATGGTAGGTATAGCTTCAAGGTTCATAGGTGAGTGAGAGGAAACCCCATAGTGTAATGGAAAGGAAGAAAAACATAGAAAAGGGGAAAGCAAAACAAGGGAATACAACCCAGTCAGGTCATTCCTCTATGTTGAAATAGTTCACCTAAAGGGATTGAATTTGTAATCAGATTACCTGGGTTTGAAGGCTACCTCTGTTATGTTGTAGGGTTTCTTTTTTGTCTCTGTGAACTTGGACAGTTCATTTAATGTCTGTAGGCTTCAGTTTCTTCATCTCTAGATTGTGGCACTTAAGCTAAGTTTTCTTTAAGATATGTTCCAGCTCAAAATCCCATAAGCTGATTATTTTTAACTTGGTGTGTGTGTGTGTGTGTGTGTGTGTGTGTGTGTTTAAATTTTGTGCAGTCCTACAGAAGAGTTAAATACTCTTGGATAGATGTTATGTTAGGACCCCTTTAGCTCTTTTCAGGTCAAACAGCATCTATAAGACAGTATTCATTTTTTATTATACTTTCCCTCTATTGGACCTTCCATGGACTATTACATTTTTATGTTGTACAAGAACAAACACTCAAATTAAAGTCAGAAAATCTAGGGTTTATACCTGGATTTTCCACTTACTTCCTGTGTGGCTATGGGAAAATCATGTAGACTTTCTGGTTCTTAGATCCCTTCCTTCTAAGAAATGATGTTAGTCTAAATGGTCTCTAATGTCCCTTCTGACTTTAAATCCTATTGTCTTCCCTAGTTCTTTTTTTTTGTAAATTTCTTCCTACATTATTTCTCTTTTTTGACCTTTAATAGTGAATCAATTGAACTAAAATAATTCCTAATGAAATGGAAAAAGTAAATAAGATACTTTGTTTTGCTTTCTAAAGTGATAAGATAATAGCAAAACAATATTCTTACCATACCTGGTCTCACAGAATGGCATCAGAATTAATGTATTCTTTACTATAAACAGGTTTGTAGTCACAAAGAATTCAGAATTAAGAGGAGACTATTTCAGTTAATCCTTCACACATGGATTTTAAAAAAATAATAGTACTTTCAGATTATGAATCTAAAATATTGAATAAGAATATTTTAAAATAAAATTGTTAATTGGGAAAATGCAGAAAGAAGTTAGTCAGATATGCATTATAGCTCTCCTCAAGTAAAAGAAAATAGAAAAATGAAAGAGATAGGGGATGGAATGGAAGTCAATTGAATTGCAGGGCAGTAATAGTTTGTATTTTTAAATCCCCTTGTACTTCCATGTTATACTTGCATTTCTCATTTGATCCTCATAATTCATTATAATTAATGAAAATTACAATTATTTTATTATTATTAACTATATTTATATCTTGTACATCCATAATTCTTCCTTAACCCATAACAATCCCTTGGTTAGATAAGGCAACCCTCTTACTCTTATTTTTCTTTGAGCAACTGGAAGCAGTTTTCAGGAATCCCAGAGAATGACTGAGCCAGCACTGGAATCTAAGTCTGCTCACTTATAGTAGGTATTCATCAGTAGTACACAATGCCAATTTTCTGGAACCAGGGCATAACACTTTTTTCTCAGTAAAGAAAAATATGGGTTTTGCAATATGGAAGATTTTTCAGTTAAGGTAAAGGAGACTATAGTTACAATAGATTACATAAAACATGTTCCAAATGTCAACTTTTCCTGAAAAAAAGGTGTTATGTATTTTTCCCAGATAGGAGAAATGTGGCCAATATTTATTCACTCACTATGTGTATTGTGACCAACTGTTATATGTAAAACACTTTGTTGGGCAGTTTGGGTGATAAAAAGCTCCTGCCCCTCATAAATCTTCCATCCTAATAAGGAGGACAGGATATTCAAAGGTAGCTATAGTAAAAACAAAAGGTGAACATGCATCAAGAGACATCTAAAGGATTCCTATAATTGAGAGGGGAAAGGAACAAATAACACTTCTGACTAGTGAAAGAGAAGACTAGGCTAGGAACATTGGGGCAAATTCTCATTATTTTTTTTATTGTTTACCTACTCTGGTTATAGAATATACTGGTTGTTTAATGTTTAAATAGCTGCCACATATTTTCCAAGATACAGATGAACTTCTTTAGTCTTCCCTCAATGTACAATATTCTTCTTAGGAATACAGAGTCTTTATTGAATTGATTGTGAATTGTTGTTCAGTAGTATGACTCTTCTTGATTCTATGCATCATACTTTTTGTGGGGTTTTCTTGGCAAAGATGCTCAAATGGTTTACCAGTTCCTTCTCCAGTTGACTAAACTAAGGTTAAATGACTTTTTCAGGGTCACACAGTACTAAGTATCTGAGACCAGATTTGAACTTAAGGATTCCAGACTCTAGACCCAGCACTCTATCCAATAAACCATCTCCTGCTTCAGAATCTTTATTACAGTACCATTTCTGAAGTATTTGACTTTAAAAAAATGTGGTAAATGAATCTACCTCTACACTCCCAAGATACAAGTCTTTGTATCTCAGTTTATGGGACATCATTTCTGTTGTTTCTTTGTTTAACATAATCAAAGAGGAAAGGGGAAAAAATTCTCAGCTATATAGGAAAGTTAGAATAGACTTTTTTAAATTATAGTTTGAATTGGTATTATTGTAACCTAATCCAAAGAATACTATTTACATAAATCACCAGGAAAAGGAAATATTTGTTCAAGAAATCTTAAAAGGTTCAGTAATCAGTTAGCTAAACTCCCTTAACCCACCTCTACACACACACACACACACACACACACACACACACACACACACACATATTCTCATGTCCAGTTCTTATAACTTTCCTTTAACTGAACTTCTTTTAACAAATCCTTATTCTAACAAAACTCAGGCCTAGAGATCAAAACCAATGTAGAAGACAGGCAGGTAGTGGCATTGTTTATAGTCTAGTCTACCTATCTAGTTTCATATTATTTCACTGTTCTAGATTGTAAACCAAAGCACTTTGGAAAAATTTGGAACCTTCCTTTATCTACAAGAAAATTAACTCATCCTCAAAATGATACAGTAGATGCAGGCATCAGCTGATCAGATACAGTTAAAAAGACAACATAGGTGAGTTTTATGTTCCATGGTATATCTTTTTGGATGTTAGACTGCATTAGATGCATGGGGCTTCTTATAAGGAGAGCCAACCCCCAATGTTGTTTTGTGGGGGTTTTTGTTTGTTCTGTGAAACTAATTTTGACACTAAGGACCCTCACAACATATCCCAAAGCCAATTTACATGAGATAATTTTTAAAGGTCATTGATTCATATTTTAAAAGTGAATATATCTTTTCTATGAGCAGCTGTTCTAATTTTATATCATTCAATAAATTCCTGATCTGTTTTAGTTAATGGCATTATATTGTAGGGGTAGGTTTCAATATACTTAAATTGTAAATTACATTTTGCCCAAAAACAAAATTAAGGACTACTGATAAGAAGCAGCTGGTCTCTGTTTTCTACTTACTTTGGGAGACTGTGGTAGCAATTAATGTCAACTGAAGTAGACAAGTCAATGAGTACTGGAGTCTGAGGAAAATCAGATGGGTAGATCTGCTCAACTTCTGTTGTCATTAAATGCTACAAGGCAAAGATATATCACATTAGCCTCAATACCCTGTCTTTTCTATTTAACAGTCATCAATCAACAACCTGCGTCAATGCAATTCCCTTCATATGGACAAATGCTTATGGAAAAAGAAAAACAAGCAAGTACTGTCAGGGAATTAAAAGTACCATAGAAGTAAATTTATCAGAGACAATGAATCTCTTAGATACCAACAGCTTTTTTAAATTAAATTTTAATCACATGTACAAATATATACATATATTGACATATGTACACAAATGTGTTCTGCATATGTGTAATCTTTCTAACATAGCTTGTATACTTCTTCATCCCAATCAACAAAGAGCATACCATTAACTCTTCTGCCAAGTCATATACTAGTACTTCCTCATATTGTTGAGATGACCTTGGCTTATTATAGGTTATTCCAGTAAAGCCCAAGCCCTGAGAAATTCTATGATGGCAGAAAGGTTTCCAGTGTAGTACTGGTAACAAACAATCTGCTTTTCCAGGATCAGTGATGTACTTAATACTATCTTAGCTGAAGACAGAGTGATTACTCATCATTAGTAATACAGCAACTTAGTGATGAATTCTTTTTTAATATAATCAATGAAAAAAAAGAAAAAGAAGAAATGGTCCTTGATCTGCTTTGTTCTTTTCATTTTTATAGTGATGGTAGCAGAGTGCTTGAAAAAAAATAACAGAAAGTGATAAGAATTACATAGCTTTTAGACCAATTGTGAGATCCTTATGCAATGATCAACAAGTAGAAACTCTACTGGAAGAATTCAATCATACCAATCTTGATGTTCATGATGTAAATGAAACCAGAAGTCAGAAATAATTTACAACCAACTGGAAGGATCATTCATAGGTACTCTTTGGAGAAATGAATAAGTGCAAGAATTAGTTTAATCATGCATCAAAAGTCAACACAAAACATCACTTCTGAAGTTATATAGTCATGATGTACTTCAGTGCCACCTAAGAATTTGCAAAAATAGCACCATGAAAATAGTTATAATTATATGTCAACACTTGCTAAAAAGGCTTAAGAGGTAGAGAAATTCTGGTAACTCAATATTACCTTCTAAAATAAAACAGTCCTTAACCTCCTGGTGCCACAGGAAATTCTCTAAAACTAAACACTTCAACAGTTGCCTATTTGCACTGGTAAAAGTAGCCTCGGGGCGGAGCCAAGATGGCGGCATAGAAGCAGCAAAGCACCACAGCTCTCACACAAACACGGTAAAAAAAAACTCATAAAATGGGACTCTAAACAGATTTTCAAGCTCCAAAACTCTCCAAAAGACAGAAAGAACATCTGTTGCTACAGGCAGTGCAGCAGGCAGGGCTCTTCACAGCAGTCTGGGACCCGCAGCCGAAACCCCGGCTGGGTCAAGCCGTGGGGCATCGGGCAGGGAACCACAGCTATAGGAGAGCTGATTGGCTGCACTGGAGGCACAATTGCCACATCTATCAGGCCAGAAGAAAAAAAAGCTAAGAGAAAGGTCAGTGGATTATGCTAACTGGGGAGGAGAAGAGCGGGTCTGGCCAAACTGCTCCCAGGGCAAGGAAGCAGCAGGAGGCAGCTGTAGCAGCAGGAACAGCTGAGAGCCGCAGCAATCCCAC
>JAQQSW010009058.1:0-13320 GCA_028646575.1 Pseudocheirus occidentalis
AGGAAGGAGAGACAGATGATCACTGTCACAATATGTCCACTACGAAGATGTCCTGTATAATCACACATCCACAGCTTGTATTGAACTGATTGTCCTTCCAGTGGGGGTGGGTGACAAGGGAGGAATCGAAAGCATCTAGAGTTTGAAGTTCTGAAATACCTGCAACCAGGAATTAAGATATACAGGGGCCAGGATAGGGAGACCCTCCCTGCCCTACCAGAAAGTAAGAGAGAAGAGATGGGGAGGGGCTTTACAGTGGGATTGCTGTTTTGGGGTTGGGACAGGGGCAAGACGGGGAGAAAATGTGTAATTCAAAAATGTAATGACAATGAATGATGTAAACAAGAAAATGAATTTAAAAAATAAAAAAAAAGAAATAATGAGAACAAGAACAGTTAGTTACAAAGACAGCTCCTTGGGGAAAAGATCAGCTTTGGAAAAAATCTGTCTTTTTAGGCATAAAGGATTATGCCTATTTTTCCAGTCCATTTATTACTTTTATCAATGTTTGCTCCAATATATTCATGATTTCATTGTCATAGGAATTCTCTCCACTGGCACAAAGAGAGACCCATTCACACCATTCAATATGTTTAATATCTTCCATGGGTCACCATGAAGAATATGTCATATCATGGCCAGCCTTCTAGTGATGAATTTCCCCAAACTTTATAGAAATAGTTTGGTGCCAGGACTGCTCTCAGAGTCTTAGGAGAATATGTCAGAATTTATATTCCACTGGCATGGCCTTTGATAAAGCAGGATCATGTCCACAAACAATAGGATATTGAAGACTTGCATCACAAAAGATCATATTTATGTATATCTAACTATCCATCTATGGAATCTCTTATCTATCTATTATCTAAATAGTTACATATCTAATCATACAGATATATTTACAGACATAGAAATGTCTCTGATATATAAACAGCAATACTATTGTTATACAGGTAGATGTGCATGTATATTGTAGACACATACACATATTATGAATGTATATGCATGTGTATTTTCAATCATTTTTCCTTTATGTCCACCTCTTTGTGAACCCTTTTGGAGTTTTCTTGGCATAGATACTAAAGTGGTTTGCCATTTCCTTCCTTCTCCAGCTCATTTTATAGATAAGGAAACTGAAGCAATCAAGATTCAGTAACTTACCCTGGGTCACATAGTTCCAATGTATCTGAGGTCATATTTGAATTCAGGTCTTCCTGATTCCAGACCCAATACCCTATCCACTGAGCCATCTAGTTGTCTACAAGAGAATAGTAGTTGATTGTAAGAAAAATACTTTGAAGTGCTACTAAAATGTGAGTTCTCAAGAGGTGGAATAGTACAGTGGAAAAAGTATTAGATGTATAATCAGTAGTATGGAGTTCAAATCCTGGCCATCCTATTTAGTAGCTATATAACTATAAAAGTCCCCAAACCTCTCTCAGCCTCAGTTCTCTCACTTACCAAATGAGAAAAATATCCTTTATAATATAGTTTTCCATTCCATATCATGACTTTCCCCATCACAGTTTCGATATACAGTCTGTCAGCATAAGAAATTAAATGGGTGACTTTTGGAAGTTTTGTGGAAGCCAAAGACAACACATGAGAACACCAGCAGATGATAGAAAAAGTTTGGAAACTCAGAAATGTGTAAACTATATGTATAGTATTGTATCATAGCAACATATTTTATCTTTTAATACCATAATTCAGACTTCTTTGACACAAAATGAGAGTCAAACAATTTTTCAAGGATTTTTCTGGGTTGTGGGGGCACCATACCCCTAACCCACTCAATGTGGAAGGGAAAGCTGTAGGTACTTTACCAGACTGTGGTGAGGAAAATGCTTTTAAATATTAAGGTACTATAGAAATGCGAGCTCTTATCAATCAATCATCATCATCATCATCATCATCATCATCATCATCATCATCACTACTTTACAATCCTCTTAAACCAAAGGTAGGAAAGAAAGTCTGATCATGCAGCAAAAATCATCTTGTTTCTTTTGCATTGTATCTGGAGTAAATAAAATACAAGGAGATACTGAGCTACCAACAGGAACCTAGGTGACTGTCTAGTGGTTGGTTGTATGTTTCATTGGGTTGAGGGGGTAGGGGGGAGAATGACATCAGGTGCAATTTTTACATTATCTCCCTTACTCCCTGATTTCTATTATATTAAAAAAGTGTTTTCTCATCAGGTGACAATAGGCACCAAGACTCTATTTTGTGATTTTGGTTAACAAAAAAAAAGAATTTAAAGTCAACAGATTTCTGGTGATTCAGGAAACCACATGTAGAGAATGCTTCTGTGTAATAGCGATCCTCAGTAAAAGCTGTGCCTTCCACCTGCTGTTGGCAAAGGACCCAAACCAGCAACTTCGTATTTTACATTCATTTTCCTTCAAAATTATTTTGTTTAGCTTTTTCAAAGGGGGGGTGGAGCAGAGAGAGAGGGAGAGGAGGGGGAGAAAAAGGGGAAGATAAAAAGAGAGAGAGAGAGTGAGAAAGAGAGAGAGAGAAAGAGAGAGAGGAAAAGAGGAGAGGCAGAAAAGAAAAGGTTCTCCAAACTCATTTCTTCAAAACAAAGTTTGAACAGAGTACACTTTCTCAGTTCAAATGACAACACAGTTGTTTGAAAGAAATGATAATGAAAATGCAGAGACCACTCACTCCCATGGCATTAGAAATTACTGTTGTTATAATAATGATACAGATTACACTAATAGCTATTCAAAGACAGTTGCTGAAAGGAGAATAATTTGTATTCTTTGGATAGACAGCACGTGAAACAGGATGGGTTATAGGACAATGTAACTACTGCTACACAGACTGTTTCTGTTTTTGGTTTGGGGTTTTTTTGTGGGGGTGGGGTAGGAGGAGATGTATAGAAGACTGACTAGAAAGCTTAGAAATTGGAAGCTTCATTACAATATTCTACCCTCATCTAAATCACTTCACTAGCAGAGAAAAGTTTTGTTTCTGTTTTTCAGTTTTCCCCTTACAAGGCTAGGATTACTTCTCAATTTATGCTAACTGATCTGCCTTATCTTGAAAGGCAACTTATCTTGAAAGGTTAAACTCCAAGACATATCTGTATCAATTTGTTTTGGCCAAAGTCTTAAGGAAAGACTCAGGAATCTTTCTATCTCAATTGAGCAGTCAGGTCAACAGATTTCAGCACTGGGGACTACCCTGATTCATTCTTTTTTAGGAATGATAATAATCAGGCAATACCCTCAATATTTTGCAATATAATCACAGATGCCCAGACATCTGAGATACTTCAGTGTGAGAAGGACAGAGAGACAGACTCATAGGACAGACTGATGGATAGACATGTAATTAGATAGATATATGAAAGACAGATTGATAGAAAGATAGAGAGAAGATGGACAGATAGCGAAAGGTTTATTAAATGTTTACTATGTGCTGCCATAGGCCATGCTTAGCTCTAGTGATACCAATGTTGTTGTTCAGTCATTTCAGTCATACCTGACTCTTCATGACTCCATGTGGGGTTTTCGGGGCAAAGATACTGGAGTGGTTTGCCATTTCCTTCTCTAGCTCATTTCACAGATGAGGAAACTGGAGCAAACAGGGTTAAGTGACTTGCCCAGGGTCACACCACTAGTAAGTGTCTGAAGCCACATTTGAACTCAGGTCTTCCTGACTCCAGGCCTGGCACTGTATCCACTGTGCTACCAAGCTGCCCAGTGATACAAATAAAACAATCTCTTGCCCTGGAGAGTTTTACATTTTAATAGGGGAAGATAGTGTACAAAGGGTAAGTGAAAAAGATTTGGCCTTACCAAGTGTTTTCTTGCCTAGTTCATTAATAACATAATTGCAATAAATCTACCAGAATTAAAATAATAAGCTAGTTCTACAAATAAATAAATAATAGGAAGGTAGAAAGAAGCTTTCTTCTCCTTCCCATATCCACTCACACTAGCCTTCTCCCTGTTCTCACATGAAACTCCACCTTCAATCTCCTAGTCTTTGCACTGAATTTACCGCATGCCTGGAATGCAAACATTCTTTGCTTTAACCCCAGTGTCTCTCTCTTCCTTTTAGACAAAGCTCAAGCACTACTTTATAAGAAGTCATTCCTAATTCTCCAAAATGCTATTATCTTGCTTACCACACTACCTTGTATTTAGTTACTACACATACACACACACACACACAAACACACACACAGTATTATTTGCCACATAATACTATATATTTACATATGGATATGTATACTGCATATATTTACATATGTACTTTTCTCCCCCATTAAAATGTACGACACCTGAGACAACATATTTTTACATTCTCTGTATTTGTTTCCCCTAGCAAAGTGCACCTGGCACATAGTAGGCATTTTTAAAATGCTTGTTGATTGTTTAACTAATTTTATAAAGCAGCTAAATCTGTATAGTGAATGGAAATCAATATTTACTCCAAAGAACAAGAGGAAACAATTTCAAAAATACTACTTCAAACCAATATCCTCCTATATCATTACCACGCGCTCTGTGATTTCCTGTAAATACAAAATTGTTCCTACTCTGGCTTTTAGAGAAGCAGCTCCAAAGATAGATGTGTCCTGGGTGCAGAGTGGGAGGTCATATGTCCATGTTTTCTGAATCAGAACATTTGTCTTTAAAACAATGCAAAAGCTACACTCACTGAAATCTGCAATCTGATATGAGCATTCAATCAAGGAGCCATCCTCTGTGACAAAGTGGCAGATACTGTCATGTGGTACAGGGTTGCTATGGAAACCACTCCATTTTAGCAGTCACCTTATACTTTACAAATATTCACAAATGGACAACATCCATCCCTTTCCTTCTCTGCCATTATTGGACTTTAACACACGCATAAGTCTAGCAACTTGCTTTGTCTTCCCCTTCTCCCCCTATAAGCTCGTTCTAGTTCATGGTCTAAAGTCAAAAGTAGCCTTAGTAATCAAGAGAGGATTCAGCAGTAGAAAGTCTCATAACTTGTCATGTTTTTCATACTCCATTTATTTCAGGAGGGATGACTAGGTCCTTCTGAGAATCAGAGATAATGGGCATGGGGAACACTGACCCAAATATCACCATGACTATCATCACCACCATCATCATCAAGCATTTATTAAGTTTCTAGTATGTATCAGGAACGGTGCTAAGTACTACAGACACAAAGCAGAGGAGGGAGGAATGTCCTAGACCTCAAGAAGGTCACATTCAAATTCTCTATATTGAGACATGGGACAATGACAAGAAAATGAGACCGTCTCTCCAAGCTAAACTTACTCAATTGCAAATTGGATCATCATTATTATTAGCTTTCTCTCTTTCTTGAATTTTATATTATTTTATATCTCCTATATATTTTATACTTTCTTATTTGCTTACATTTTGTATCCCACAAGTAGAATGTGAACTCCTTGAAAGTCTGGGATATAATTTGTCATCATATTCCCAGTGCCTAGTACAGTGACCCCTACTCAGAGTATAAATAAGCATAATAATTATTTGTCATTTAGAACTAAAGCATATCCACAGTTCTTGTATTAAAAAAATGAAGGTTTTGCTTTCAGGTAACATGATGCCTAATTTAATTTAATTTTTTATCTGGTTTGGTGATTTCACTGGCTTAAAATTTCTCAACCAACGCAGATCTGTAATTGTTCTGAAACTTTTGGTCTTAAAGTTGCCTTGGGGTTCTGAGTAGCTAAAATGGCTTGCTGTATACTGTTTATATAGTTTGTATATTTCAGAAGCAGGATCTGATGTGGGGTCTTTCTGACTCATAGCCTAGCTCTCCAGCTTGTACTGCTGACTGGCACTACTGAACTTGTGTATGTGACCCAAGGCAGTGATATTGTTCAGGCTTCTGACAATCTGAGCTATCAGATGCTCTGTCACTTGGACCAGGCTAAGCAGAGCCTTTTGTGAATTATGCACAATTCTGAGGTCTAAAAGCTCACACACAAGCTGTTTCTGAAACTGAAAATTTGTTTTTTCAAGTGGTTGTGACTCACCCACTAGATCAGGAATTCATAATTCAGAGAGTACCTGCCAAAATGAACTATGGGCATCTCCTCTCAAAAGCTCGATCGTATCCCCCATCTGGATGTGCAAAGGAGGTCCCTCTTGCTGTGGAGGCTGTGGGTTTCCAGTGTAATTCTTAATGACCTGCATCTTCGGTAGGCCTGGAATAAGAAAAACAAAGTCTTTCAAGGAATGAACTGAGAATGTGTAAAGTCTTAAACATGCTTTAAGAAAACAGAGCTATTATTCACATTAGAAGTTCAGACACATCTAATCCTAGGAAATCTCTGGAGTGACCACAGTGGAATGCTTTACAACTTTCTCATTATTTAAGCCACTAATGAAATGCAATGCATCTCTGCTCACAACCTACATACAGAGTCCTACCCTCCCTTGCCATCAATCTGTTTTTAGTTGAAGAAAATATTTCTGCTTTGGCTGATGCCTCCTTCACACAAACACATCACGTACAGTTTAATGGAAAAGAATCAATTTTTTCATCAACTCTATCCTTTCTGCCTATTACTTTCCTCCTGGGCACTGGCTGATTTCATCACTAAAGAGGTTCACCCCTCTCTGTGTATGTATCACATTGCCCAGGCTAAGGTCCATATTTTAAGGTTATCTTTGTAATTTAAACCCAAAAATGTGATGGATGTGTTGCTGTAATACTTAAGACATTTATATGGAGAAAGTCTTTGTGCCTCAATTTGAACTTATAAAATAATTCCAATAAAGGGTCATGTCCAAGACAATAGAATCTACAGGTTTTACATTATTCAAAACACTTAGAAAAAGTATTTTTCTTTTTCTTTATATTATCAGTTGATAAATGCACACAACTTGGGAACACAGTTCAATCTGTCATTTGCAGGAACGATGGTTTCCATAACACGTGCTCCCCTCATACCCATATTTGCTACTGGTGCTGGATCAGCATAGTGCTATTTTTACTTAAAGGTAAGACTTCTTCCTCCTAAGACATGATCTAATCATAAAGATGACATTTATTACATATATGTGGACTTCAATCATCGTAACAAGTTGTTTCTCTCTTTTTAATCTTGTGCCACTCAAATAAGGGATCACAATGACAACATAACAGGCTGAAATGTTACACTTTTATTTAGGGAAGACAAATAGGCCCCAGTTTCTGGAATCCAAATATATAAGGACAGCTTCAAAATGAAGTGAATTACTGCACCTTGAAGATTAAGAAACCACTCAGAATTATCGTATGGTACTTGACTTCTCCATTTCAGCTAGGTGGGACAATGGATAGAATGCCAGGCATAGAGTCAGGAAGACTCATCTTTGTGATTTCAAATCCTGCCTCAGACCCTTAGCGTGTGACCTTGGACAAGGCATTTAGCCCTGTTTGCCTCAGTTTCCGCATTTGTAAAATGAACTAGACCAATAAATGGCAAACCACTGCAGTATCTTCACCAAGAAAACCCCAAATGAGGTCATGAAGAGACAGATGCAACCGAATAACAACTTTTAATAAGTGCTTAGAATTTCTTTTTAGGTTCTGCAAAACAAGTACTATCATGCTATATTTTGAATGGAGGCTAAAAGTTTGTGACTAGAACAGTCTTGTATCCTTCTAGCCAATCAGCAGGAAAAAAAGGTATGGGGGGAGCTTCAAAGTAATGCCAACTAATTTTTAACTTTCCCCTTAATTTTCTTATTTGAAGGTTAAAGGACAGTTACAGGCTGCTACAATTCCCCTACTTTTCTTGATCTGGTCCCAAATGCAAAGGCCCAGGGGGGATAGCTTTAAGCCTATGTCTTTCTTAACTAAATGGAGTAAGGTGGGGCCCAGGACCTATCCTTACACAAACATTAAACTTCACCATCTTTTACCAAGAAAAACACCTACAAGAAAACTAACAGTGCAAAGATATTTATCAGTCTCATTTGCACTAAAATGTAAGCTGGGCTAGGAACCAAAACTAAAAGTTTTCTGCAGTTTAGTCAGTTTTAAAGAGGAGCTGAAATCTGAAATACAGGGAGTCCTAAAATTCTTAATGCAGAATATCTGCGCCTCTGTCAGCTCATAGGGCTGGACTATACATCTTTTGAGGCATATACCCCTGGAAGATATATATTATAGGCAGAAACAGGGGTGTGGAATAGGTAGGTATGGAATGATTGAGAGCTATGTTTTTAGAGAGAACTCCCAAACCTTTGAAATCACAGAACTATTTGAGCACTTGAGTTTGAAAATGAGGGAATTCGATTAGAGAACTTCTGAGCTCCCTTCTATGAGCAGTGAGCTAAGATAACTCCAAAGTTTCAAATGGGAAATAGTGATGCCTTTGGCAGAGATGTAGAGAAGGAGGAGAAGGAGGAGGGAGGAAAGAGGAGGAGAAAGAGGAAGCATTTTTATATTGTCTCCTATTATGCTGGCCACTATGTTAAGGACTTTACAAATATTTTCTCATTTGATCCTTAAAACCACCCTGTGAGGTAGGAGCCATTATTATCCACATTTAACAGCTCAGAAAACTGAGTCTGGGGTTAAGTGACTTGTCCTGGGTCAGACAGCTAGTGTCTGAGGTTGCATTTGAACTCATCTCTTCCTGATTTGCAAGCTCATTATGGAACTTTGGTGTCACTTCACTGCCTCCGGAAATAGTGAAGTCAGAAGGAAGGAATATCAGGGATGGAAAGATTATGTGATAAATTGTTGATGTGTTAGGTCTGGGGTTCTAGTGAGACATCCAGATGGAGACATGCTATAAACAACTGTAGATGTGAGTCTAGAGTTCCAAAGTCCGGTTAAGTCTAGAGGTGGAAATTCAGAAATCATTTGAAAGCAGCACGGTGTAGTAATCAGGAATCAGGAATACTTGAGTGCAAATCCTGCCTCAGGTATTTACTAGCTATGACTATGAGCAAGTAACATTCTTTCTAAATATCAGTTTACTAATTTGTAAAAGAGGAATGATAAGAGCAAAACCTCAGAAGGTTCCTGAGGGAATTCAGTAAGATAATAAAACACTTCTTGCAATTCTTAAAATACAATATAAATGTGAACTATGATGATGATGACGATGATGATAATGATAATGATTTGCTCAAAGGTAAAAACTGACATTTTGTTAAAAATAGCAATTGTTGAAAATTTAAATTAATGTTTCCCCTAAAATGCATCCCCACACACATATTCAGTTCCTTATTAAAAGAATAATGTAGCAATTAGGCTGCTTCTAAGGTAAACAAAATTAACACTGAGAAATGGAAAATATTTTTTTCCAAAAGAAGAAATTTGAAAGGACTGGTTAAATTAAATGTCAAGTATCCAAGCATCAATATGATTGACAGCCTTATCTCCTGTTAGTGTTGTGGCTGAAACTAACCTCTGGTTTTTCAGGGCTAGATCTTTCTCTCCCAAATAGCTGTCCCTTGCCTCTGCCCTACTCTTCCTCTGACCACCCCTGCCACCCACCACCCCATTCTAGAATGCTCTATTCATAGAATTTTCCAGGCTAGAATTTATCAGCTTCCTAGAGAATTAATATCCCCCTGCCTATAATATTAGAGACTAAGGAACAAGTCAAACTCACAGAGAAGGAGGAGAGCAAGGACTTAGGGCAAGAAAGGATCCTTTCCCAAAACAGCCTATTCCATTCAGTCCTCCAGCCAAGTTGCTAAATTGAAGTGTTTTTGTTTTGTTTTGTTATTTTTTTTTTAAGAGAAAGTTAGAGAGTGGGAGAATGGGATAGAAGAGAGGATAGAATTATCACAAATGCTACACTGGGCATGCCCAGAAAAGCCTAGGTCACACTACTATTTTCCTGCTGGCAATATTCTAGACAACCCAGCTTTAACTCTGTTAGCCTCAGAAAGTGATTACCAATGATGGGTGTTTGTATAATACACAACTACTTTATGTCTATAAACACCTTCCTGGAATAAATCGAAATCAGCTTCTACCAACATCTCTATGACTAATGATTTTTTAATGTAGTTTTGTTTAGACTTTAAATTAGGTCTCTGAGGTGAAAGGCCAGCACATTACTGACAGCCCATTTATCTAGCCAGTACCACTTTCATCTAAGTGATTGCCACAAGGAAACTTAACACATTAGGGGCAGAAATCATCTGCAACATACATAGATAGCCATTTGTAGCATGGTGATTACTTACACATATTTAGCACCTGCTTAGGAAGTAGAATGGTTGGATTTAGGACAGTCAATTGACTGCTAGTGTGTCTAGGCAGAAATCTTCAGTGAAAAAAAGATCTGTCCCCAAAAGCAGGGATGCATGCCCTAGACTAGGGTGTCAGCAAACTACAGTTAGTTAGCTAAGAACATGATTGGTTTTGGTTTTGGATGGCCTGAAGCTAAGAATGGTTTCACACACACACACACACACACACACACACACACACACACACACACACACATTTGTAATTAAATACAAATAATTTAAATTAATTATATTTGTTCTGTTTTCATTTATACATCCCACCATCTCAATTTTCTCTGTATTTCTCTCCAACTGATTCGGGAACAGAAGGTGTATCTGATTTTTTTATAAACCCTTGGGACTCAAATCTACAATAATCTGACACAATCCGTTCATCCCTGAATGTCATAATTTACATCAATCTTCTTCAATGCACTGAGATTACATCAAAAGGACAAAGGTACTTCTATCAAGGTGATCAGCTCAAAGCCTCAAAATGTTTTATGATTAAGAAAACAATTATCGTTTCAAAGTAGGCCTCATACTTAAAACTCATCAAGATGGCTAGGCTTTCCCATCCTCTCTCCCAAGTTGACAATTTATAACATCTTCAAATCATGCCAGAGTTCATGTCTTCACACTGGCTTTCATCCCCCATTCTAGATTTCTCCATGAGGACCTCGGAGGATAGGGACAGATATTTAAATCCAAATCATCAGGAGTAGACTTGCCAAGAGAAAGAATATAGAGAGAAAAGAGAAAACACTGGACAACATCAACATTTAGGAAATGGGAAATCAGACCAATGAAAGAGAAGGAAGAAGATAAATGGGAGGGTGTGACTGACATCTTCAAGGTAGAAGAGTCAGATTATAAGGAAATTATTGGTGGTGTTTGAGAGAACAGCCATCAGTAGAGTGGTGGGGACTGAAGCCAGATTGCAAGGGATCAAGGAGGAATTAAATGTTGAGGAAGTGTAGCTGTGATGTGTGGAAAACTTTTTAAAATAGTTTGGAAATAAAAGAAGAGAGATAGCACTGTAGCTTAATGGGGCAGATGGGTCAAAAAAAAAGTTTTGTTTAGAACAAGGAATATCTAAGCATTCCTATAGGGCCCAGTGGTTCTCAACCTTCCTAACACCACAACCCTTTAATATTCATATGTGAGCGTATCTGCATGTGGGCAGACCTGCCTGGAGACGATAGAGGAGCGGTGTCTCAGTTCCTAAGACCATCGGAAATATTTGTGTTTTCCCATGGTCTTAGGTGACTTCTGTGACCACTGTGAAAGGGTCGTTCAACCTCCAAAGGGGTCGGGACCCACATGTTGAGAACCGCTACTGTAGGCAGATGGGAAAAAAACCACTGTATTAATTTCAATTAGTATATCTATAAAAGGAGCGGGCAATAAACCAAAGACATGTTGTCCTTTAGAATAAAAATGTAGCCCCTTTTCAGTAAATTTTTCAGCAATATATTTTCTAATTGATTTTCCCCCCTTTTATGTCCTAAATCAAAATTTTTAGTTTTAAATGACATGTCAGATTTTTTTTTAATGTGTGGGTAGAATTGCTTACCTTGGTAATTAAAGGTTTATTTTTTTCTTCATAGCATTCAAAAGTTTCGATATCTAATGTGTAAAAAAGCACCAAAATGTTCAAGAAAATTTTAGACTTTTTGGCACTGCAGAAAGTTTTTTAAAAATGATAATTACAACCCCCATGATTAAAAAGACTAAATGTTAAAATAAATATATTTTTCCCCTTATCCATGACTATAAATATGCTATATGTAGATGAATTTTCACAGGAAAAACATTGTTTTCAATTTGTAAAGTCACAAATGTGTTCCATTAAAAATGACTACTGGGGGTGGCTAGGTGGCGCAGTGAATAGAGTCAGGAGGACCTGAGTTCAAATTCGACCTCAGACACAACACAAAAAACTAGCCATGTGACCTTGGGCAAGTAACTTAACCCTCAATTGCCCTCAAAAAAAAGGCAAAAAAAAAAAAGACTATTAGCGACTAGGATGGTCATTTCAGCTCACAAAGAATACCCCCAAATCAGGTGCCTAGAGATACTGAATACATCTTCCATATAACAAAATGTCGTGTTGTGCTTTTTAAGTTTTTACATGCTCATCTTCATACAAGAATTAGTTGAAGAATGGGGAATGTTTAGCCTGGAGAAGAGAATATTTGGCTATAGGATATACAACTGTCCATGCAGCTAAAGGGTTGCCATGGGGAATAAAGATTCATCTGGTTCTGCTTGGCTGGCACTGAGGAAGTGAGCAGAGGTTACAAAGAGGTAGTTTTCAGTTCAAGTTAAAGAAAAGCTTTATAACAATTAGAGCTGTTCAAAAATGGAAACAGGCAGGAGTCAGTTCTCTGTTGTTCTTTTTTGCTCCTAAAAAAGGCTGGCTGGGTATGTGGTGGAGAAGTTGGCTATTTTGGGATGAGGTAAATATGTCATTTCTTGCTCCTTCTGACTCAACCAATTTTTGACAGTCGTTTTTCAGTCATGTCCAACTCTCTGTGATCCCATTTAGGGTTTTCTTGGCAAGAACATTGGAGTTATTTGCCATTTCCTTTTCCAGCTCATTTGACAGATGAGGAAACTGAGGCAAACGTGGTTAAGTGACTTGCCTAGGGTCATACAGTCAGTAAATGTCTGAGGCCAGACTTGAACTCATGAAGAGGAATCTACCTGATTCCAAATCCAGTGCTCTACCCACTGCACTATCTAGCTGCCCTTCAGCCAATCTCTATCTCTGCTGTTTTACTACTATTCCAAGTAAGTATTCCAGAAGCAAGTTCTTCAAAAATAATCCCTACAAATTTTATTGCATCACCTCCACCATCTCATATCCCATCTTCCTGTCTCCCTCATTTTTCTTTCTTTTCCCTGAATGCTCTAATGCAGCAGAATTACTTAATTTTGCACTCCGCTGTCCCCTCTCAGGGGACATCGGAATTCTATCATATCACTCGGATGTCCCCTCTCAAGCACTAAAACAGTTGCATACAGAAAGAATAATACTATGCTTCTTGCGTGGAAAGATAAAAGAATTATTACCATG
>JAQQSW010009059.1:0-13320 GCA_028646575.1 Pseudocheirus occidentalis
TGCTTCCTTCTTTGCCTTTGGCGCCATCTCGGGGGAAAGGAGAAACATAATTTTAAAATTTTAAAAAGATGAGTTTGCTCTAAGATTTATCTTTCAAATAAATTAGAAAAATGAACTCTACGAGGTAAAGAAAATTTACCAGTTAAAACTAAGTATTTGTACACTTGAGCTTCACACTCTGACAATAATTGGACAATAGCTTAAACAGTTTAAGTCTACTCCTAATAAGAGTGTATAAAATCATATCATTGATGTAGTAATATTTATCTTCTTGTTGGTTATCCCTAAAAGATGTGCATCCAATTAATTTACCATCTAGTGACTTAAATATAAGCTTTAAAAATAACTGATAGGGCATAGGCATGCTTATGGCTTTTTAAAAAAAAATTTGTTTCAGTTTGAGAATGGAACCATTTATGACCAAACGAGATATAGAATATTATGAAAAGCAAAATGGATAATTTTGATTACATTAAATTGAAAAGTCCTTGAACAAACAAAGCCAATACAATCAAGATTAGGAGGGAAACAGAAAACTTGGAAAAAATGTTTAAAGCTAGTGTCTCTGATAAAGGTCTCATTTCTAAAATATATAGAAAACTGAGATAAATTCATAAAAATACAGTCATTCCCCAATTGATAAATGGTCAAAGGATATGAACAGGAACTTTTAAGAGAAATAAATTAGAGCTATTTGTAGTCATATAAAAAATGTTCTATATCACTATTGATTAGAGAAATGCAAATCAAAACAACTCTTAGGCACCCCATCACACCTATCAAATTAGCTAACATGACAAAACAGAAAAATGGCAAATGCTGGAGATGTGAGAAAATTGGAACACTAATTCACTGTTGATGGAGTTATGAACTAATCCAACCATTCTGGAAAGCAATTTGGAATTGTGCACAAAGGCTATATACCCTTTGTGCATACCTTTCAACCCATCAATATGGCTTCTAGGTTTGTATCCCAAAGAGATTATAGAAATGGGAGAAGGATCCATATATACAAAAATATTTATAACAGCTCTTTTTGAGGTGGCAAAGACTTGGAAATTGAGGGGATGCCCATCAGTTGCGGAATGGATGAACAAGTTTTGATATATGAATGTAATGGAATACAATTGTGCTAAAAGAAATGATGAGCCAGCAGACTTTTAAAAACCTGCATGAACCAAGTCAGAATGAAATGAGCAGAACCAAGAGAACACTGTATACAGCAACAGTAACATTATGGGATGACTAAATTTGATAGACTTATCTATTCTTAGTAATGCAAGGATCTAAGACAATGTCAAAATATTCATGATGGAAAAGACTGTCCGCATTCAGAAAAAAACAACAACTCTGTAACATGAATGCAAATTGAAGCATATTATTTTCTCTCTCTCTCTCGTGTTGTCTATTCTTTCTTGTGGTTTCTCCCATTAATTCTAATTCTTCTGTACAACATGACTAGTGTGAAAAATAGGTTTAATATGAATGTATGTATATGTTGAGCCTCCATCAATATACATGCCATCTTGGGTGAGGGGCGGGGAGACATGGGTAGAAAATTTGGAACTCAAAATCTTGTAGAAGTGAATGTTGAAAGTTAAAAATTAATACATTAAATTTTAAAAAAGAATTTGCTTCACTTTTTTAGAAGATCATCCTTGTCTACTATGATTTAAGTAGTAGTAGTAGTAGTAGTAGTAGTAGTAGTAGTAGTAGTAGTAGTAGTAGTAGTAGTAGTATGATATTATGGAAACTTTCCTTGTTTTGGATGATAGCATGCTATTATTGTTGTTCAGTCATTTAGGTGAGTGATTCTTTGTGACTTTAGCAAAGATACAAAAGTGATTTGCCATTTCCTTCTCCAACTCATATCAGAGATGAGGAAACAGAGGCAAATGGGATTAAATGAATTGCCACACACTTAGATTTGAACGCAGGTCTTCCTGACTAAGTTCAGCACTCCATCTGCCACTTTGAACAGTAGAGTCATTGATTAACTGACTGATTAAAACTGAATAGTTAAAAATTACTGGGTTTTGGTTGGTAAAAAAATATTACTCCTAAAGGTTTTGATGCTGTTGTTCTAAATTTTGTTTTCTGTTTTGTTTGAAGGAAATAAAGTGTGATAAATCATTGATCAAAGGGCATAATCATGCCTAAAACCTGTTTTTTTTTCTCAAACAAATTAGTAGATTAAGAAACTCACTTCAGAAACTTGTTTAGAAAAATATTGGGTTAAAATTTTTATGGAATGACTACCAGAGACAATAAGACTACAATTCACAGTCTTTGATAGGGCTCCCATTATGAAGGATCATCCCTCTTTTCCATTACACAAATTAAGATAGTTTTTTTTTCTTGAAAAATAGAAAGCTAATCCTAGGATTTGACTAGCTTAGAGCTAAGACTTGGCCTGTGCTTTACTTTACTATAGTGTCTTGGTAGCTTCTGGCTTTGTTGACATGAATTACTAAAAAAACAAGGGAACAAAAAGACCCTATTATGTGGAATAGGGACCCTTCCAGTTTGAAGAATGTATTGCAATGATTTCTTAACTAGCTAACCAGATTCATTTCCATATGACATGAACAGTGTCTCATCTACTGGGGTTTTAAGAGCTTTTGTATCTTTGTTAACTGCCTTTTATATTTTATAATTAAATAAATTTCCATTTGTTTACTCTTGTATAGCCTACCAGTATGTGGTTTATTTTTAAGACTAAGCCTGAACTAGCAGGATACCAGAATGAATTAGGTCCTCTGCTATTAGACGTATAAATCAATTGTCTTTTTCTATTAACTTCTTTCTTTATTATTATTCCTATTAATTTATTCTAGGTTTTTAAACATTTACTTCCATAAGATTTTGAGCTCCAAATTTTCTCCTTACCCTCCCCCTCTCTCTCTCTCTCTCTCTCACACACACACACACACACACACACACATACATACACACACAATGTGCATTCTGATAACCCCTCCCTCCAATCTGTCCTTCCATCTATCACCCCCCCTTACCTCCATTCCTTCTATTTTTATTTTTCTGCAGGGCAAGATATATTTATATACCCCATTGTTGGTATATCTTATTTCCCAGTCACATGTTAAGACAATTTTTTAAATTTGTTTTTAAAACTTTGAGTTCCACATCCTATCCCTTCCTCCCTCCTCACCCATCTCTCTCCTCACTCACCCTCACTCAGAAGGCAAACAATTCAATATAGCTTATTCATGTGTAGTTATACAAAACACTTCCATAACAAAGCTGTTGTGAAACACAGACTATATTTTTCTCCATCCTATCCCACACCCCTATTTATTCTATTTTCTCCTTTGACTCTATTCCTCCTCAAAACTGTTTGCTTCTGATTACACCCTTCTCCCATTTGCCCTCCTTTCTGTCATCCCCCTCTTATCTCCTGCCTCCCTAATTGTTTATAGGAAAAGATAGAGGTTTGTACCAAATTCAGTGGGTGTTATTCCCTCCTTAAGTCAAATCCAATGAGAATAATATTCATTCATTCCCTCTCACCTCCCCCTCTTCCCCTTCTTTTATGTGAAATAATTTATTCCATTCCACCACTCTCTTTCTCCTCCCAATACATTCCTCTCTCACCTCTTATTTTATTTTTTAGATATCAACTCTTCATATTAAATTCACCCCTCCAACTACCCTAATACTGAGGAAGGTCTCATGAGTTACAAATACCATCTTTCCATGTATACATATAAACAGTTAAACTTTTAAAAGTCCCTTATGATTCTCTTTCCTGTTTACCTTTCCATTCTTCTCTTGGGTCTTGTATTTGAAAGACAAGTTTTCTATTCAGTTCTGATCTTTTCAGAAAGAATATTTGAATGTCCTCTATTTCTTTGAATTTCTGGTTTTTTCCCTGAAGAATTATACTCAGTTTTGCTGGATAGGTGATTCTTGGTTTCAATCTTAACTCCTTTGATCTCCAGAATGTCATATTCCAAGCCCTCTCTTCCTTTAATGTAGGAGCTTCTAAATCTTGTGTCATCCTGCTTCTGTTTCTACAATACTTGAAATGTTTCTTTCTGACAGTTTGTAATATTTTTTCCTTGACTTGGGAATTCTAGAATTTGGCTACAATATTCCTGGAGTTTTCCTTTTGGGATCTCTTCTGGGATGTGATCAGTGTATTCTTTCCATTTCTATTTTCCCCTCTGATTCTACAGTATTGGGGTCATTTTATTTGATAATTGATAATTTCTTAAAAGCTGATGCCTAAGCTCTTTTTTTGATCGTGGCTTTCAGGTACTCCTATAATTTTTTAACTCTCTCTCCTGGATCTATTTTCCAGGGTCAATTGATTTTCCAATGAGATATTTCACATTGTCTTCTTTTTTCTCATTCTTTTGATCTTATTTTATAATTTCTTGATTTCTCATAAAGTAATTACTTTCCATTTTCTCCATTCTAATTTTGTAGGAATTGTTTTCTTCAGTGAGCTTTTAGACTTTCTTTTCTGTTTGGCCAATTCTACTTTTTAAGGCATTCTTCTCCTTGTTGACCTCCTTTGCCATTTGAGTTAGTCTACTTTTTAAGGTGTTACTTTCTTCAGCATTTGTTGGCATCTCTTTTAGCAAGCTTTTGACTCGTTTTTCATTATTTTCTTGCATTGCTCTCATTCTTCTTCCCAATTTTTCCTCTACTTCTCTTCATTAGCAAAATTCTTTTTGAGCTCTTTTGTGACCTGAGACAAATTTTTTCCTGGATGCTTTGGATGTAGGAGCTTTGACTTTGTTGTCTTCTTCTGGTTGTATGTTTTGATCTTTCTTGTACCAAAGTAAGATTCTACAGTCTGATGTTTTTTGCTCTTTGATCATTGTCCCAGTTATGTTACTTTTCAGCTCTTTGTAAAGGTAGGACTCTGCTTCCAGAGTGTAGGGCAAACTGTCCCAAGCTTCACAGCTTTATATGTCTGTTTTCAGAGATACTTCTAGAGAAGCGTATATTTCTAATTTTCCATGGTAGTATGACCAAAGAAGAGGCATTTATTGCTTTCCTGGCCTGTGCTCTGTAAGTGACCACAAGTACCCTTTTCTGCATTGGAACTGTAATGATTCCCTCCCCACTGCTACCCCAAGCTCTGGCAAGTCAATGATCCTCCTTGCCCCAGGACCACCACTGAGAACTCTGACCCAGATCTAAGCATGGACAAAGCAAGAGAAGCCTGCCTCAGTGCCAGCAAAAAATTTCTGTAATCCCCCTCTTATTAGCCACTTGATCCTAACATAGTCTGTCGGCTGAAATCTCTGAAATCAGTCATTGCTGCTACCTCCCTGGGGCTGGGGCCAGACCATGTTCCTCCATCACCCAGGTATGACAGATCTTTCCTACTGACCTTCTAAGTTGTTCTTGGTGTTTGTGGGTTGAAAAGTCTGTAAACCACCATAGCTGCCAGTGATTAAGTCCCCTCAGGCCTGCTCTGCCTCATCTGTCCTGGCATGGCCAAAGCTGGACTGCTCTCTTCTCTCAGACTGATGCATCAGACCTTTCCTATTGACATTCTACATTGTTTAGGCTGGAAATTTGTTTCTCTGTCACTTTGTGGGTTCTGCTGCTCTAGAATTTGTTTAGATTTATTTTTTACAGGTACCTTAAGGGGTTTGAAGTAGATCTCACACAAGTCCTTGCTTTTATTCTGCCATCTTTCCTCCACCCCCAGCAATGACCTTTTTGAACATAGTGTATGCATATCCTAAGGAAAACATTTATTTATATATTTGTGGAGTAATTTATGATTATTGACTTTTGTAAGCACATCTGACTTAGTATTTCAGAACTGAAATATTGAATTCAGCACTGAAGATTTTCCTCAAATCTTCTCTCACACAAATATCAAATCTATATAAAACTCAATTAAAATATGATTACATAGATGACACTTTTCAACAATCTGCTTAACATTTATATCAACTGAGGTGTAAAACAAAGAGACATATGTTCACCTAATATCATTTTCTATGTGAGGGACTATATCTTGCTCAGAATCTAAGCAAAAGAGGGATCTCTATTGATGACAATTTTCCACATTTTCTAATTTTTTCAGATATTATGAATGGCATCAGCCTTCAGAGCATTATAAAAATATACACAAGTCGATGCAAAAGAGACTGATTTAATCATCCACATAACTAAACCTACATGAATGAAAATTTCACCTACATGGTGAAAAATTTTGACAGAGTTGCCCTTGCAGGTAGAAAATAAATTGGAGTCAGGAGTACATGGAAAAAATATGGCAAGGTCAAATTTTGCTAACTGATAAATCTTTGAACAATATAAACTAGATACTATAGCTAAAATCTCTCTTTTAATCATCTATGTCATTCACAGCAATCATAGAATACCACAACTTTGAAAAGACTAATAGTTCAGTTCACTAAAGGTGAGTTTAAAATAGTGCCTTATGAATGAGAAGAACTTTATAAAAAAATTGAGGAAACACAAAACCAGAAAAAAATCTAAGAAAAAAGAACTCCAAAGGCCACCTAGTCCAACTTCTACCTGACTAAAATATATTCTATAATATTTCCTAATGATGGTCATCCATCATTAAGCTTGAATATCACTGGTGAAAGGTAAGTGACTACCTTCTGAGGTAGACAATTCAATTTTGGATATTCTTTTTTCATGAGAGGAAATGCCTCTAAAATGTCAGAACAGTTTTCCACTGATCAATCCATCAATATTTATTGAGCCTCATTGTGTGCCAGCAACTGTTACAAGTAGTAATGATGCACAAAAAAACAAATATTTTCTGCCTTCAAAAAGTATATAATCCCAATGGGACAAATGACATTTATATAAATGAATTTAAACAAAATGCATACAGAGTATACTTATTGACTTAAAGGAAGAATTATCCCAATGTTCTAGAAGACATGGAGGATAAAAACTGTTAATAGGAGTGACACTGCAAGCAAAAATAAGGACCTTAGAGTGTTGAAAAACAAACAACTAGTCTGATTTTCAAAATGAATAATATGAACAAACTGATTTCCCTCATAGCCAAAGGTGCATATGTAGTTGAAAAAAGGTGTTAAAAATAAATGTATTATTTACATACAACTTTTTAGAGTGAATTTATTGGAAATCATTTTAGAAAGGAGGCAATGTTGCATTCTACCGTCTACTTAGTCTTAAATTAGTATGATAGTTCAAGAAATGCATCTTAGAATCATTAACAATCTGTTAGATAAAATTTGATGCCTAAAAAGATGAGGCTAACGTCCCACAATTTGAAAGGTAAAATGAGACTAGAATATGGAAATCAAAAGCTGAAAAACAGGCAGAACTGCAAGAAAAGTTGGTTTTGTCAATGGATCATATAAAGAATTTTGATTCCATTTAACCTAGAAAAAATAGTACTGGGGGTCAAACTTTGCTGCAAGTTGCCAGGATAGTATAGGTTATCTACTTTCAGTGTCCAATATTATACTAGAAACTGAGGAAGGAATATGACGAACTCTAGTAATTGTCTGTCTCTATCTCTGTTTGTCTCTCTGTTTTTATCTGTCTGTCTCTATCTCTCTGTCCCTGTCTCTCTCTTTCTTTCTCTCTGTCTCTCTCCAATTTCTTCCCTCTATCCCTTCCTTCTATTTAACTTCAATTCCATTATAAAAACTTGGAAATTTAAAGTTATATCACTGACTTCAAAAGATGACCTCAGATCTTCTGGAAATGGATTTTTAAAATGTATGCATTTGCCATTTGTTAAATCAATTAATGAAACTGTAAGAAATATAGTTAGCAAATCTGAATCACTTTGAATTAGTGAATTGATTTTTTTTTCTTTTTACATCTTATGGATTGATGGTTTATTAGAAAGACAGAAGATACACTGAGAAGGAATTTCTAATCTGCATGGTGATGACGTAATAATTTTGAGTTTCTTATAAATTAATCTCATTTTGATAATGATGTTAACTTTCCTGAAATTATAACAATTACAAAAAAAAGGTAGGGGAGGAGTAACATACAATGGGAAAAAGGAATATGATATTCTCTTGTGAATTTTATTGAAATAATACATAAGAAATTTTCTCTCTTTCATATGTATGGATATATGTGTGTATATATGTATGTGTGTGTGTATGTGTGCGTGTATATATATATACACATATATACATGTATACATATGTGCATATCTCCAACTGTCCAATTTAACATAATTGTGAAGAAATTATATTTGTTATTTCACTCGATCTAAGAATTTTGAAAGAATATTTTAAATATATAAAAAATAGTAAAATTATCACAAAATGAAATGATCCTCTAAGGGATCTTGGAGACCAATGAAATCCAACCCCCTCATTTTATATCTGAGGGGGTAAGAAGTGTTTTAATGAATGAGGTTGGTTGAGGTTAAATTTTTGCCATGTTTTTGGAGTGATGTTATTTTAATAATATAATCCTTTTTGGAATGAATTTGTCTTTTAATTCCTCATGTTTTGGGCATGTTGAAATTTTTGAACAAATGATATTTCAAAAATGTATGCATTAAAATGTCATAACTTGCGTTTTAGTTCAATTTTTTTGCTTTCATAATTGATTTTTCCTTGATTTTTTATGAGAATGATAGTCACACACTATTGTATGAGCAAGATGAAATACTTTTCATCTAAGGGTACATAGGGGTTTTGTTATATTTATTTAACTATAATTTTACCTTCTCCCAATTTTCTTTATGAAATACAGACATATTTCTTTTGTACAATTTGACTTCTTCCTTTATGCGTTGTAATAATACCTAGAGGTATTATTACAAATTACAATTACAAAAAAGTTGGGAGTGAGTCAAGATGGTAGCATAGAAGCAGCAAAACAGCACAGCTCTCCACATAACCACCTCAAATACCTATAAAATATGACTCTAAACAAATTTTAAAGCTCCAGAACTCACAAAATGAGAGAGAGTAACAAAGCTCCTGCTGAAGGCAGCCTGGCAAGCAGACAGGAAGGGGTTAATTGCAGTGCACTGGGACCCCAGACAAGTACCACACGAACCATGGCTGGAGCCCTAGGGTCACCAGAACAAGAGGAAAAATTGGGAAGAGAATGAAAATCATCAAGAAAATCATGAAAAGAGAATCAACAACCTGACTGAAAAAAACATGTTAAAAATAGATAGACTCAAATGTTAAAAAAAACACCCAAAAAGACAATTAGGAGAAGAATGTCTTAAAAAGTCGAGTTTGAAAGAAGGAAAAATAATCTCAAAAGCTTTCTGAAGAGAATAATTCCTTCAGAATTAGAGTGGAGCAAATGAAAGCAAATGACTTTATGAGAAATCAAGATACTATTTAACAGATCCAAACAAATGAAAAAAAAAATCGAAGGCAATATGAAATATTTCCTTGAAAAAAACACTGATCTGGAAAAGAGGTCCAGGGGAGACAATTTAAAAATTATTGGACTACCTGAAAGCCAAAATCAGAAAAAGATCCTAGAAAGTATCTTTCAAGAAATTCTCAAGGAAAAGTGCCCTGATATTTTAGAACCAGAGGTCAAAATAGAACTTGAAAGAATTCACCAATGACTTCTTTAAAAAGATCCCCAAAGGAAAACTCCTAGGAATGTTATAGCTAGGTTCCAGAGTTCCCAAATCAAGGAGAAAATATTACAAACTGCCAAGAAAAATCCATTTGAATACTGTGGAAACGCAATCAGGATAACCCAGGATTTAGCAGTTTCTACATTAAAGGATCAAAGGGCTTGGAATATGATATTCCTGAGATCAAGGTAGCTAGGATTAAAACCAAGAATCACCTACCCATCAAAATTGAGTATAATGCTTCAGGTTAAAATATGGTCATTTGAAGAAGTGGAGGACTTCTAAGCATTCTTGATGAAAAAAACAGAACTGAATAGAAAATTTGACAGTCAAATACAAGAAGCATAAGAATGTAAACAAAGTAAAGAATTCATAAGGAACTTATCAAAATTGAACTATTTACATGCCAACATGGAAAAGCAATAATTAAATTTATGAAACTTTTCTCATTATGAAGATAGTTGCAGGGAATATAAATGTATGCATATATATATACATACACATATGTCTATATAGGAAGGTATATATGCATATAAATATGTATGTGAGTGTGCGTATATATGTATATTTAGACAGAGGACAGAGGATGAATTGAATAGGATGAGATAAAATTTTAAAAGGTAAAAGTAAGAGGCAGGAGAGGAATAGTATGAAAGGAGAGAGGGAGAGACACACTCACCACATTCCATAAAATCCTATGGCTCCCTATCACTTAAAAAATCAAGTGTTAAAATATCATCTGTTTTGGCATTTAAAGACTATAATTATCTAGTCCCTCCCCACATTCCCAATATTAGGAAAAGTTACTCCTCTTCACATAGTCAAATCCAGTGATATTGGTCTCCTTGCTTTTTCTCCCAAAAGACACTGCTTCTCTAAGTTCTGAAAGTTTTCACAAGTCATCACCCATGACTGAAATGCTCTCCATCCTCATCTCTATCTTCTATGTTTATTTAAGTACCAGCTAACATTCACTTTCTATAGGAAGCCTTTCTTGATCCCCTTAAGGCCTAACACCTTCCCTCCATTTACTGTTTCCAATATATCCTGCATATATCTTGCTTGTGTTTCTCCTCTATTTAATCAAGACTTTTCTTTTTATCCCCAATGCTTGGAACAGTGCCAGGAATAATAGCCATCTAACAAATGCTTTTTGACTGAATGATTACTCAGGATTCATGGAAGTCTTTATCCACAAGAAAATTAGTTCAGTTCTAATTAATTATTATTTAAAAGAGATAAATATGAAATGCTACTCTTGGATCCAAAATATTGACTTTGAACATTTAAGATGAGAGAAGAAATGACTAGACAGTAGTTATTTTTAAAAATCAGTGGTTTAATGGTGTTGCAAATTCCAAAATGGTTACTACTATGATATCACAGCTATAAAAACCAATAAGAAGTCAAGTTTCTTTGAGAGAGTTATAACATTCAGGAATAAGGAAGTGATGTCTCTACCATATTCTATACTGATGAGAACTGACCTGTACCATGAGTACAGGTCAGGATGCCATTGTAGGAAGAATATAGACATATTGCAGAGCACCTAGTGGAAGATTGTCATAATCACAAAGTGCCTTTAGTCTATACCATGGTAGGCACAACTTTAAAAAAAATAGCACATATGGGTTTAGGGGAATGAAGATAGTTGTTATCAATTGCCCTCACAGGGCAGAGCTAAGAGTAATGGTTCAAAATTCAAAAGAAGAAAATTTAAAATTCCATGTACAGGAAAAAAAATGCTAACATTGAATCAATTTTGTTGGAAGGCAGCAGATTACCCTTCACTGCCAGGCTCATAATTTTTCCCTTCTTCCCAATAACTAATATTGACTCTTTCTCAAACATTCTAGCTACTTGTTTCTTCACCCTACAGAGTGGATAGAGTGCTGAGCCTGGAATCAAGAGGACCTGAGTTCCATTCCAGTGTCAAACACTTACATAGCTGGGTGACTCTGGGCAAATAACTTAAACTGTTTGTCTCGATTCCTAAACTTTAAAATGGAGATAATATTATCTACCTCCCAAGGATTTTATGAATATCAGATGAGATAATATTTGTTAAAACAAAAGGTTCTCAGTCTTGTACTTGGCACATAGTGGGAACTATAAACGTGCTTATTTCCTTTCCTTCCCTCTTCTTCTAATCACTTCCCATGAACTGTCTGTCCTTCCATACCACCTCAACCTCAAAGTTTTTTATACTTTTTTGTCTCTTCATCCTTTTTTCCCCAATGAACTTTTGTTTATTTTTAGTTTGCATAATTCATTTCCACAAGATTTTGAGTTACAAATTTTCTCCCAATCTGTCCCCTACACACCACCCCAAAACAGTGTTCCCACTGTATACCCTCTCCCCCAATCTGCTCTCTCCAATATCCTCTCCCAACATGTAATAGCAATCAGTTTAGAAGATACTTAGCACTTAGGAACTCAGGGCTAAGTAGCACTTGGTAACTTGGGGCTGAGAATGGAAGGTGTAAGCCCTGTTGAGAGGGCATGAACTCCCCTGTTGATATGGAAGAAGGATATTGGCTGAGACAGGAGGCCAGTGTGTGTATATAAGCAAGAATTCCAGAGACAGACAGAATTGGAATTTTCCTGTTGGAGGAAGCAGGACTGTCTCAGCATCTGGGAGCTGAACTGCTGGACTGAAGAAGTGAGTTGGAGTTTTCTTGAGAGAGAGAAGCATGACCAGGATAAGACTTTGTTTGTTTGTGGCCTGGCTCATCCTTGAGTTCCAGGCAAGAAAAATGGTGAAGGGTTTGAGATGTGCTGGTCCCTGTGAACTTCAGTGTGTGCCAGGGACCACCCTGAGGATTGGACAAGGACCTGGGAGCTGTCTACCTCTGAGGATTAGATGAGGACCTGGTAGCTGTCGGCTTCTGAATCCAGGTGACTGTTTGGTGGATTCAGGAGGGAGCTGGAACTATGGAAGGAGACTGAGGGAATCAGAGAGACCACCAGAATCAAAATGAAGAAAAGGCCTCCTATTAGATGAAACTGAGGTTTGCTGGACACCAAGGAGTGGAAGGTTTGTGTGGTTTTCTAATGACTGTATTTGTGATTAATGATATTTTGTAATTGGGAATGTAGCTTAGTGATTGATTGCTAGGTTAGTGACTGATTAATTTAATGGTTGCCCCATGCGTGGAAGTTTGATTATTGTAGTGTGAATTAACTGTATGATTAAGTAAGGAGGGTTTCCCCCTTAGGGAAACCAGATGATTATTCTTTTGTTCTTTGTTCAAAATACTGTGGCCACTGTAGTGAAAACTGTGTGGCCATTCTAATGTTAAGCTGTTATAACCACTATATTGTGACTTTCTGTGATAAAATGTAATGTTTTGAACATTATATAGTGGCAGATCCTATACATGATTGTATGCCACCATGGTGGGGGTGGGGTGTGGGGAGGAAGGGGAGAAAAATCTAAAACTCACATGACTCTGGAACTGAATCTTGTAACCTAAAAGTAAACAAACAAGTCAATGAAATTGAAAAAAAAAGAAAGAGAAAAAAAGAAAAAAAAGAAAAAAGATTATATTGTGAATGTTTGCCTTGATTTGTAATGGAATAAACAGAGTGTTCACTATTACAATGTAATCAAACATTAAAAGCTGTTCACAGTAGCATTCTTTTGGGAATCTGCTGGTACATGGCATTATACATCACCCCTCTGACTTTATAGTAGGGCAATATGTGTGTATGTACATATTTTTAAATTACATATA
>JAQQSW010009060.1:0-13319 GCA_028646575.1 Pseudocheirus occidentalis
AATCTAGAATTTAAAGTTATATAATCAAATGTTAAAAATATATATGTATATATATATATTATTATTATCATTAGCTACATACAATTGGGAATTAAAATATACAGGCACTGGGGTAGGGAGACCCATCTTGCCCTACCAGAAAGTCAGAGGGGCAATGGGGGAGGACATAGGAGAGAGCAGATTGGGGGAGGGGCTATACAGTGGAATCGCTGTTTTGGGGTGGTGGGTAGGGGAAAGATGGGGAGAAAATTTGTAACTTAAAATTGCATGGAAATAAGTGATGTAAACAAGAAAATTAATTAATTAATTTTTAAAAACTGTTCAAAGAAAAAAAAAGAGTCTGCTTTCTAGTCCCAGTTGGATCTGGGATGGGATTGTAATAACCTTTTGATATTGGTAGACTTAGTCCCACTTTGCTGAGAAAGAAACTAAATTTCAGAGAGGTTAAACTAATTGTCTAAGATCGGTCAGTCAGCTCTTCTGACCTCAAGTCTAATATTTTTCTTCCTATATCATATTACCTCACACTTTGGTAATACCTGTTTGACTCAGAACCTGAATGTATTATCCAGAGTTCCAGTAGAACAGAAATGGGTCTGCTCCAGAGGAACTCTAACAGCAACTTCATTAGTATGCCAAAGATTAGGCCAGAACTAAGATATTGTTGGTTTGGACACAGGACAGGTGAAGATTTCTTTCAGTATATTCTCTCTGATGTAATGCCACGTGACTAAAGGCCTATCAGCCATCATCCAAATTAGAATTAGAGCTTAAACAATTCTATGGAAGATTTTCTTTTCAAACAAAGGGTTTAGCAATTAACCTTTAAAATAGTTTCATTCATCTAAGTGATGCAGAAAGGTCAGAAAGAAATTTTGTGGCCATGTTGGGCTGCTTCAATGTATTAGAAGATGACACAATTACATACAAGGTTGCCTCTGGTTGGTAATTGAGAAACACATATAGCATGAAAGGGGGGACAAGAAAATCCTAAGGTTTCCGTGACTAAACCATGCTCATTAGCTAAAGAACTGCCTTAGAAATAAAGGGCATTATTTTTAGTGCTAATAACTTTGTCTCCAGGGTAACATTGTCCCCAAAAGGGCAAAGCATTTCCACTGAAAACCCAGTGTTCTGCCCATTAAAAACAAAGTTGTTTTTCCTTAATAAGTCTGACTTGCCTTTCAGAAAAAAAAGTCCTGTTACCCCAGAGTGCAAAGGGTCTACTCTGTAGTTATAGACAAACAAAAAATGACCTAGGTTACTTTACAGGTTGGAAACCTATTTTGTTTTCTTAAATATTTGCAGCAAAGCCCAGATATACCTGCCTTGTGAAAAATCTAACTTTTCTACAGCAAGTAAGACTATACCTACAAAAATTCAAACTAGCATTACATAAATTACAGTTTCAACTGATAGAATTAGTCTCCTAATTAGAATTTTAAGTCTTCTGAATAAATAGTTTTCTCTTTCCAAGTTCCTTGACTTACCTTCATGTTGGGGGTTAGGAGGTAAAAAACAAAACAAAAAAAACCCTCATTTTTAAGTTCTCCATTCTTTTGGTATTTAAATTGAAGCAAATGTGTGTGTGTGTGTGTGTGTGTGTGTACACACACATATGTATATTTACTTGTGCATATATATGTATTTGTCTATATACACATGTATATATGTGTGTACATATCTACATATATGCATATACATTTGTAGCATAATGTAAATTCAGATATAACCCTTGAGGTTTTAAGTAATCAAAAGTGCATACAAAGATTCTACCTAGTTTACTGTTGATGATTCTGGATTGAACCATAGCAACTCTGTCTCTGATATTTAATGGCTGCCTTTCATCTAGCTGCTTCCCTGATTGATACCTACAAACATGATCAAGTCTCCTCATTCTCAAAAATCCATGACTTGACAGAGTATCCCCGCTAGTAATTATCCTTGCTTTCATTTTGTGGTTAAACTCTCTGAGAAAACTAGGTTCAAGTGATTCCTTTACTTCCTCTCCTCTCATTTTCTTCTAAACATTCTGTAGTCTGGTTTTCTACCTCATCATTCAGCAGAAACTTCTCACTATCTTTGATGAGTTATTAACCCCATGTTACAACTTTTCCTAAGAACAAAATTTGAGACTCAAAGTCTCCCTTTTCCCCAGGTATTCTGATGCCTCAAGGAAGTTTTAAAGAATGTTTTGCATGTGTAAGTTTTGTTCATGGTCTTCCTTTTCCCTTCCCTGATATTTATACTGATTTTCCAAAGAAATATTCATTTGGAGTGTCATTTGCCACCAATCCTCATTTGATCTGACCATCTCCATTAGCAATAGTCCTTTAATTGCCCCACCCATGGCTCTCATAACTAAACTAATTGAAAACATCATATACAATCAGTGCATCCATGCCCTCTCCTTTTCTACCCTCTTCTAAAACCTCTGCAATATGGATTCTGATTTCATCATTCAACTGAAAATGCTCTCTCCAAAATCACCAATTATTTTTTAAATGGCAAATCTAATGACTTTTTCTTAGTTCTCATTCTTCTTGACCTCTTGGCAGCCTTTGACACTGTTGATTACCTATTTCTTCTAGTTACTCTCTTCTATAGGTTTTCATGTCAATGTTCTCTCCTGTTTCTCTTCCTCCCTACTTGACCACTCCTTAGACTCTTTTGTTGTTGTCTTATTTAAGTCATAACACCGAATTATGTGCTTTCCCATGGGTCTGTCAATGGCCATCTTCTCTTCTGCTTCTATACTTTCTTGCTCAATGATCTCCTTAACCCCCATAGAGTCAATCATCATCTCTGTGTAGATAATTTATGTATAGATGTGTTTGTAAACCATGACCTCTCTCCTGATCTATTGCATAGCATTGCCAACTATCTATTGGATATTTAAAGCTTGATATTGTGAGACACATTAAAATCAAAAAGTCCAAAATTGAACTTATCTTTCACCTCAAATCTTCTCTTCTTCCATACTTCCCTATCATTGTCAAGTGCAACATCATCCAGTCACCCAGGCCTTCAACCTAGGTGTCATCCTTGATTCTTCATCTCACCTGCCATATCCAATCTATTGCTAAGTCCTACTGTTTCTAACTTTGAAATGTCTCTAACATACACCTTCACCTCTCTCCTCTAACCCAATTGTCACTCTGATGTTGGCTCCCATTATCTCATGCCTAGGCTACCACAATGGTCATATAATTGGTCTCCCTGATTCAAGTCTCATCAACTCCACTCCATCTTCCATTCAACTTCCAGGATGATCTTCCTATAGCCCAAATCTGATCTTGTCATTCCCTTTTCAAGAGTCTGTATAACTCTAGACATTCTCTATTACCTTTAAGATCAAATATTAAATCTCCTTGGCTTTTAAAGTCCTTTAAAACCTGACTTCTTTTTAGCATTCCAGTCTTCTTATACTTTACTCCTCTGCATCCATTCTATGATCTAGGGACACTGGTCTTCTTGCCTTTTCTTACCACTCCATCTCCTGCCTGTTATTCCCCATTATTGAAATACTCTTCCTCCTTGTCTCTACCTCCTTCCTTCCTTGGTTTTCTCCAAGACTTAGCACAATTCCTACCATCAGTAGATCCCACTTTTGGTGTCTTGCCCCTGAGATTATCATCAATTTATGCAGTATGTTTATACAACAATGTTTATATGCTGTCTTCCTAATAATGAAAGTGAGCTCCTTGAGGGCAGAGACTGATTTTTTTTTACCTCTTTGTATCCCCAGCACTTAACATAGTATCTGTCACAAAGTAAGTACTTAATAAAAGTTTATCCATTAAATGACATTCATTGTGGTGATCAAAGAATGTTAAAGTCCTCGTCTAGAACAATTACTGAAAGTTTCAGGGAGAAAGTTTTTTAGCATAATTTTAGGAAGAACTTGTTAATACATTTAATGACATTTTGCTTTTCTTTGATCATGTATAAAAACTATATTTAATTTTTTTTAGTTTGAACAGATTCTCTCCTTCCTTCTTCTCCCTCCCTGAGAGAGCAAGAAATCTGACATAACTTATACATGTGCAATTGCATAAAACATAGCTCTATATTAGTCATTCTGTGGAAGAAAAGTAGAACAAAAAAAAGAAAGTGAAATATTGTTACAGTTTTTGGGGGTCAGGCTGTATAGGTTTCACCTATACCCTTCCTTAACAGGCTTCAGGCATCCCTGGCTCCCAGCTTCTGCTTACTCCAGGAGAAACAGCTGCACAGAAAACTTAAGACACAGGGCTTTCTTCTTGCTTCTTTCTCTTAGGCTTGGTGTAGCTGGAACTCCCTCTCATTCTCTAAGCTTGGCGTGGCTGTACTTTCTCTTCTTCTCTAAGCTTGGCATGGCTGGAACTCTCTCTCATTCTCTAATCTTAGCGTAGCTTGAACTCTCTCTCATTCTCTAAGCTTGGCATGGGACTGGAACTCTTCTTCAGAATACAACACTTGCTTCTTCAGAACACAATACTTGCTTCTAGATCTCTAAACTTGGCGGCTGGACTTCTCTTCTTCCTCCGGGTAGCCTTTATTTAAGTCCTTTCTCCAGGGTCCCTTAGGGCCCCTCCCCTGGTCTTGCCCTTGCCACAGCAAGCCAATCGTGCATCACCCCAAAGGCGGAGAGATAATCCTGCTTATCACAAACAGGTGCAACCTTCACATTCCGCCCCCAGGTGATCATGTGCCTGTTAGCTGAGGACGGTTCAACCCATTACCAACAAGAGCCCCAACAAAATATAATATACTTTTATCTACATTCAGAACCCATCAGTTCTTTCTCTGCAGACCAATAGCATTTCTCATTATGAGTCCTCTGTGATTTTCTTGGATCATTATATTCCTGAGAATAGCTAAGTCATTCAGTTTTTCATCATACACTATTGCTGTTACTATGAACTATGTTCTCCTGATTCTGCTCACTTCACTCTGCATCAATTTATTTTTAACAGGTTTTTTCTGAAATCATCCTGCTCATCATTTCTTTTATCACTATACTATTCTGTTACAATCATAGACCACAATTTGTTCAGCCCTTCCCCAATTGATGGACATCTCATTGATTTCCAATTTTTTGCTGACACAAAAAGAGCTGCTATAAATGATTTTGTACAAATTGTCCTTTCTCCCTCTTTTAAAACAATCTCATTGGGATACAGACCCAGTAGTGATACTATTGGATCAAACGATATTCATAGTCATATTGTCCTTTGGGGTATAAGAACTTACTAACAGTTTGAGGGCTTCATAATTGGGCAGGTTCTTATTCAGGAAGATATTTGTTGAGGATATCATAAAAGGAATTTACGTTTCCAGTAGGCATTAAAAAGATGACTTTGAAGGTATCTTCTGTAACACTGAGATTTTCTGGTTCTATAAAAACAGAGATAATTCTCTCCACTTCATGCTCCCTTAAATGGAGACAAACTTATAACATCAGAGCTCGCTACATGAAGGGGGCATTTTGGTGGTTTTTTCCCCTCTCCTAGCAGTACGTGACTAATTTGGCCATTGAAGCTTGTGTTAAAATGGAATGTATAATGTTGCTGTTTCTCATCTGCTGCAATGGGTCATTGAGAATCTGAGCATTTAAAAATAATGCTTTTACTAAAATAATATTCCAAAACCCTCAGATAAATATAGTTCTCATAGTAGTTAAAAAGCAGTTCAGGAAGACAAAAACCACTGGCTAGAAGATTAAAAGCAGTAAACAAGGAGGTTTCCCATCTCATGAGCTCCCTGCCCAAATCCAAAAAAAACTGGTTTCATACTCTTTTCCTCCAAAGAATCCACAGTTGGTTCCTAGATTTGAGGCAAACTACTTCAGGTTCACATTACTTCCTTGCTTATAACTATATAAACTCATGTTACAGATTGGAGTAGTGGATATTAACTCAGACCTCCTACTTCCACTAATTTTGTAAATGATTGATTCCTTTGGTTAATGTAGTTTGTGTCGCACAAGGCCAGCACACCTGGTGGGTTAGTTAAATGTGGGGGGAGGGTGTGTGTGTTTATGAGATATCACATCATTTATTTAGTAACATGTGGCTGAGGTACAGCATGAATGAATTTTTTACTTTGCATATTTTTTGTTACCATTATCCATATACTACCTTTTTACATTCTCTGATAAAAATATGTTGTTTGAAAATATTTTAGGGAAGCTAGCTTTCCATTTTCTTTATAGCTAAGATTCATTGTCTGCACTTTTCACTCCATGAATTACAGCCTGGCTCTATGTCAATCAGGGAACATCAACAGACTGTATGACCTTCAGTGAGGAAAAAAATAGGAATTTGCCAGTGATATTAAATGACTGCAATGCTGCTTTGCTCCATTCTGTAGTTCTGGTAGAAGTATTGCATCATCTCTCTGCTCTCAAGAAACTTAATAGTTCAATCTTAAAATTACTAGAACTACATTCCAGTGAATTGAATGTACACTGGCCTTTCTGAGGCAATTCTTGATAAATGAGTGTCTGGAAATTTACCAAATATTTTCCTTGAATGTATTTTGGATTTGAGATGGAGTATTATTAACAACCATCAACTTGAAAAATGTCAGCTGTCAAAAAGCTCCTGCCTTCAGCCAAGAAGCAGCACTTATTAATTTTGATTGAAAAGTTATTTGCAGAACTTCCAAAAATAAATATTTAACAAGAAAGATCCATGCTGAATAAGTCTGGGAGGGGGTATGGAAGGTGAGGAAGCATTCCTAGTGGCTACTAAAAAAGAAAAATCTTTGTCCAATAATTATCCTTCCTTGCTCCAAAATGCTTTCATATATAGAAATTTCTTCAAAGGAAAGAAGAAAAACAAGATGGAGAGGCATAGCTAACTGAATTCTACTCTTGTAGAAGTTGATCTATAGAAACATTTTTATTACATTTTCAAATTCAATCAATATGTCAATTTATTTACAGCTTTTCACTGTCCAATCTAATTATACTTATGATTTCTACAAGAAGTTCATCTACTTTTACCTAGGGACTCCAGATCGGCTATACTCTGAGGGTGACTCTTATTCCAGCAGGAAATATCGAAAAGGCTTCTTTACAGCAGTGCAAGTAAACTTAGTTTTCAAGTCTTGATGGTATGGTCTCAGATTTGCTTCACTGGCCACTTTGGTTCTAATCCATTGCTTTGTTTGTGATAGCCATCCTTTTGTACTTTTGTCCTCTGGTATTCTTGGCATGCTGGTAGTTAGTCTTGTGTGCTTGCTTGATTAGTGACTTGTCTATTAGAAAGAGCTAAAATGTTAGATAACAGTTATGCAGGATTAAGAAACCAAATAAATCTTGATAGGTTAGAATGTTGGGTCAAATATAATAAAGATGAAGTGTAATAGAGACAAAGGTAAAGTATTCCTCCCACACTGCCCCTATATCACAGGACTAATCTGATTCACTACTATGAATAAAAGAATGAATAAGTGTTATGTATTTGTAAAAGCCTGTTGTTTTCTAGGTATCACAGATGGAGCTGATATTGGGTTCTTTATGGATATACCAGTGGACTGCCTACAGTTTTCATGTTGCTTTTCCTTCTCTCTTTTTTTTCAACTGTTAAAAACTCTTCCTTCTCCAAATCTTCAGTACCTTTCCTATTTTCTACATTTTATCAAAGATCAATACAGTCTGTTTAGCTTCATAAAGAAGACATTTCTTGGAGCAAAGGGTAGAAGTTAGAAAGAAGGAGATTTCTGCTGTTTTTAAGGGGCAAAAACTTTCTAACAATTAGAATAGGAGTTTTCACTTTTTATATGTCATGGACCTTTCTGGCAATCTAGGGAAGCCTATGGGCCCCTACACAAACTAATGTTTTTTAAGTAATTAAAGGGAATGCTAAATTTCAATGAGAAGGTTGTAAAAATAAAGAAGTAACTTTTCCCGTGGAAAAATTCCCATGGACCCTCTAAAATCTATCCATGCATACTTAGATTTCAGTTTAAGAAAGCTACTATAGAAGGTATGAAAAAGATGGAAAGAGACTGGATAATTCAACACACACACACACACACACACACACACTCAGTTGGTTACAGAAATCTATCTCACCCAATAAGAAAATAGAAGGGAAAAAGGATAAGAAATATGAGGAGAGGGTGATAAAAAGGAGGGCAGATTAAGGTTTTCAGTGAGCAGAAGCAAAACAAACTTTTGAGAAGGGACATGATAAAAAGAGACATAAGGATAATTAGAAGAAAATAGGAGGGAGAGAAATACATTATTAGTAATCGTAACTGTAAATATGAATGGTATAAGGTCACTCATAAAATGGAAGTGGATAGCAGAATGGATTGGAAATCAGAATCTAATCATATATTGTTTACAAGAGACACATTAGAAACAGAAAGACAAACACAAAATTAAAATAAAGAACTAGGGCAGAAACTAGTCTGCTTCATCTGAAGTTAAGAAAAAAAGATGTATAGTAGTGGTTCTCAACCTTCCTAATGTGGCAACCCTTTAATAGTCGTATGTGGGTGTGTCTGCATGTGGGCAGACCCTGCTGGAGATGGATAGAGGAGATTCCTAAGACCATCAGAAATATGTGCTTTCTGATGGTCTTAAGCAACCCCTGTCACCCTGTGATTGAGAACTGCTGATGTATAGCCATACCAGATCTAATTATATTATAAAGCTGCAATCATCAAAATTATTTGGCACTGGCTAAGAAAAAGTATAGTGGATCATTGGAATAGATTAGGTACATACAATTTCATAGCTAATGACTATAGTAAACTATTGTTTGAAAAACACAAAGAATCCAGCTTGTGTGATAAAAACTTACTATTTGACAGTTTAAAACTAGAAAACTGGAAAATAATGTGGCAGAAACTAGGCCTAGACCAACATCTCATACCATATACCAGATAAAGTCAAAATAGGTACATCATATAGACATTAAGGGTGATGCCATAAGCAAATTAGGAGAACAAAGAAAGTTGGAGGAGGGAAGAATTTATGACCAAATAAGAGATAAAGAATATTATGAAATTCAACATGGATAATTTTGGTTACATTAAATTTTTTAAAATTTTACACACACACAAACATACACACACACACATACACACACACATTTCAACCAAGATTGGAAAGGAAGCAGAAATCTGGGAAACTATTTTTATAGCTAGCATTTCTGATAAAGGCCTCATTCCTCAGATATATAAAGAACTGAATCAAATTTATAAGAATATGAGTCATTCTCTAATTGATAAATGAACAAAGGATGTGAAAGGCAGTTCTCAAATGAAGAAATTAAAGCTAACTATGGTCATATGAAAAAATGCTACAAATCACTCTTGATTAGAGAGATACAAATTAAAACAACTCTGCAGTACCACATCACACCTATCAGATTGGCTAACATGACAAAACAGAAAAATGATAAATGTTGGAGAAAATGCAGGAAAATTGGAACACTAGTGCATTGTTGGTGGAGTTGGTGGGGTTCTCCATTCTAGAGAACTATATGAAACTGTGACCAAAGGGCTATAAAACTGTGCATATCCTTTGATCTAGCAAAACCACTACTAGGTCTGTATCCCAAAGAGATCATATAAAGGGAAAAGGACCTACATGTACAAAAATATTTATAGCAATTCTTTTTGTTGTGACCAAGTAATGGAAATTGAGTGGATCAGTTGGGGAATGACTGAACAAGCTGTGATACATGAATATAATGGAATACTATTGCTCCATCAGAAATGGTGAGCAGGTGGCCTTCAGAAAAACCTGGACTAGCTCTTCTGAACCAATGCTAAGTGAAGGGAGCAGAACCACAAAAACACAGTACATAGTAACAGCAATATTGTGCGATGATTAATTATGACAGACTTAGCTCTTTTTGGCATTACAGTTAGCCAAGGCAGTTCCAAAAGACTCATGATGGAAAATGCTATCTACACCCAGACAAAGAACTATGTAGTCTGAAGGCATATTGAAGCATACTATCTTCACTTTGTTGTTGTTTCTTTTGTTTCTTTTTTCATGACATGAATAATATGTAAATACATTTAATATTATTACATATGTACAATCTATCTCAGATTGCTCATTGTCTTGGCAAGGAGGGATGGAATGGAGGGAGAAAATTTTGGAACTCAAAATCTTATAAAAATGAAGGTGAAAAACTATCTTTATATATAATTGGAAAAATAAAATACTATTTACTAAAATAATTTAAAAAACAGATGTAACAATTATGATCTTGGACAAAACTAAAGCAAAATAAACCTAATTAAGAGAAATAATCAGGGAAACCATATTTTACTAAAAGGTACCATAGACAATGAAGTAATATAAAAAATTTACAGTAAGTTTCTCTAATAAAGGCCTCATTTCTCTAATGTATAGTGAACTGAGTCAAACTTGGAAAAAATCAGAGTCATTCTACAGCTGACAAATTGTCAAAGGATATGAACAATTTTCAGAAGAAATCAAATCTATTTATAGTCATATGAAAAATGCTCTAAATCACTATTGATTAGAGAAATGAAAATTTTAAAAATTTGAGGTACTCCCAAATAGCTATTAGAAATTACAATTGCTGGAGGGGATAAGGGAAAATAGGTACACTAACAAACTATTGGTGGAGTTGTGAACTGGTTCAACCATTGTAGAGAACAATTTGGAACTATGACCAAAGGAGTATAAAGTAATGCATACCCTTTGACCCATATATACAGCTACTAAATTCATACCCTAGAGAGAAAAAGAAATAGGAAAAGGACCTATATGTACAAAAATATTCATAGCAGCTCTTTTTGTGGCAGAAAAAAATGGAAATTGAGGGGATGCTCATCAATTGGAGAATGACTGAATGAATTGTGACCTATGACTATGATAGAGTGGTATTGTACTATAAGAAATTATTAGGGGGATGGGTTTCAGAAAAAAAAACTGGGAAGATTTATCTATGAAGTGATGCAAAATGAAATGAGAAGAGCCAAGAGAACATTATGGACAGTAGCAGCAAGGTTGTAATCATGATCAATTGTAAAAGACTTGGCTACTTTGATCAATACAATGATCTAAGACAATTCCAAAGGACTCATGATGAAAAATCCTGTCCACCTCCAGAGAAAGAAGTGTTGAACTGAGTGCAATTTGATGTATAATTTTCTTGTTTTCTCTCTTTATTTTGCTCAGGGTTTTTTTGCAATATGTCTAATATGGAAAGGTTTTGTATGATTTCACACATACAGTATTGATATCATATTGCTTGCTTTGTCAGTTGGTGAATGAGGGCCTAGAGGGAGGGAAAGAATTTAGACCTCAAAATTAAAAAAATGTTAAAAATAACTTTAAAAAATATCTTATTTCTACCCTAGGGACTTCAGAAGATCATTCTGAACCAGGTCTAGTATATAATCAAGTAAAATGATTTCACCCAATGCCCCAAAGTTAGGGAAAGGGTTATGATACTCAGCTAATCTGTCTTCCATAGTGATATATACTGAGTTTCAATAAAAATCATGTGTACTCATTCCTTTGCTTTTGTTAGTCCTGTGAATTTCTAGGTATCTCTGTTATCAATTTCAGGTAACAAAGTTAAAATCAACAGTACCTAGAAACTAATTGAATTTTAGGGTGTGAGAGAGAAGGAAAAATCAAATATGATTCTCAGGTTTTGAATCTAGGTGACCAAAAGAATTGCACTACCCTCAAAAGAGAGATAAGTTTGAAGGAAAGGCAATTTTAAAGGAGTTGATTATGAGTTCAGTTTTGAATTGAAGTATGTATAGAAAATCTGTGAAGATGTCAAGTAGGCTATTGAAGACGTGGAAGTCTAATTTAAGACAGAGATAAAGCCTTAGTATATAGAGTCTAATGATATCTGAAAAGGATATTTTAATTATCAAACTCATGGGAAGAGCTGAAGGAAAAGAGTTCCTAGGGTGATACTCAAACTTGAGGATAAAAGAAACCTAAAATCTTAGCAAAGTAAAATGAAAAGGAGTTTCCAGTTATGAAAAGAACTTGGAGAGAAAAATGTCATAGAAAAAAGGAGAATTTATTTAACAGTCAGAAAATGCCAAACCAAAAAAAAAGGAAGATGAAGATTGAGAAAAGTCACCTAAGAGATCAGTGGCAATCTTTGAGATTTGTTTTATTTGAATAGTGGAATTAGAAAGATGTTCGGAACAAGAAGCATAGATAGCTCTTTTCCAGAATAGAGCCAGAAGGCACTAGATATATGAGCACTGTCCAACACCACAAAATAAGAAATTCACTATATCATAACAGACCAAAAAACAACTGATTACTGTTGTGTAAATAACTTCAAAATCAACTGTTTTTGTGCAGATTGTTGAATAATTAAATGTCAAAATCAACTTTAGTTTTGAATCAATTTGACAAGAAAATTTTAAATGTTTACTGTGTGCAAGACACTGTGCTAGGCATTAGGGATACAAAGATAAAAGTAGTGAGGATTCCTCCCTCAATGAACTTACATTCTGCTAGAGGATAACTACATATACAAAAGTTAATAGGGATATATAAATACACATACATGCACCCCCCCCCTGTATATTCTTGGTGTTAATTGTTAGGCCAAAATTAGCACAAGCATCAGAGAATTGATCTATACTTTGTTGCATCTCAGCTTCAGAGGCTGAATTGAGTGCACAATCAACTGCAAAGAAAATCATGCACCAACACTGTCTACTTTGGTCTTAACTTGTAGCCTTTTCAAATTGAAGAATTTAAAAATCAGTGTGTTAGTTAGCCTTGATGCCATTTTCACCTTCATTGAAAGCATTTGACAACATGGCTGAAAACATCATGCAATGAAGCATGGGAGCAAGCACACAGCCTTGTTTAACTCCACTGGTGACTGTTGGGAAGGCACAAGAGCATTGTCCATTATCTAGAGCCCAGGCAAGCATGCGGCCATGAAATTGACATACGATGTTGATCAACTTCTCCAGGCAACCAAATTTTGATAATTTTCCATAAACTCTCAAGACTAACAGAATTTAAATCTACAAATGTTGTATAGACACCTCTGTTATGCTCCTGTGTAATGGCAAGTAAAGTAGGATTTTTTGGTTGTTTTTCTGCATTGAGTTTTAGCCCATTGTAACAGCAATCAGTTTAGCAGATGCTTAGTAACTTAGGGCTAAGTATGGGAGGTGTGAGCCCTGCCCCCTGTTGAGAAGGTGTGAACTCCCCTGTTGACGTGGAAGAAGAGGATTGGCTAGACAGGAGAACAGTGTGTGTATGTAAGCAAGAATTACAGAGACAGAGGGACAGAATTGGAATTTTCCTGTTGGAGGAAGCAGGATTGTCTCAGCTGGTC
>JAQQSW010009061.1:0-13319 GCA_028646575.1 Pseudocheirus occidentalis
CTGGTGAGATGTGGTACCTCAATGTTGTTTTGATTTGCATTTCTCGAATCAATAGTGATTTAGAGCATTTTCCCATATACTTAAAGATATCTTTAATTTCTACCTCTGAAAATTGCCTGTTCATATCCTTTTACCATTTATCAATTGTCTCCCCTCCTTTTCAAAAACGACTGCTAAAATGTGTGTGATTCCAACAGTAGCTCCTCAGAGCTTGAATTTTTTTTTTCTGTTTGTGGTATTTTTTCTTTGACCTGGAAGCTCTGACTATAATGGGAATTTTCATTTTGGGTTTCTTTAAGGAATAAACTGGAAAGTCCTTTCTATTTCTGCTTTTTCCACTAAGTCTAAGAGGTCTAGGCAGTTTTCCTTAAAGATTTCTTGAAATATAATGTGTAGGCTCATTATTATTTTTTTTGGTTATGACTTTCAAGTAGTTTAATTATTCCTACATTGTTTCTCCTTTGTTTTTTAGGTAAAGTGATTTTGCTATGAGATAGTTCAGATTTTCTTCTATTTTTTGGTTCGTTCTAACTTTCAGGGCGTTTGTTATTTGAGTAAGGTTTTATACCTCTTGTGCAAGTTTCTAATTCCCTTTCCAATTGTTTCTTCCATAGCTCTCATTTCTTTTTCATTTTTTTCCTCTAGAATCTATTTCATTGATAAAAACATTTTTGTCTCTTTTGTTTGTTTAACAATTCTTCTTCATGTCTTCCAGGAATTCTGGTTGAATATATATGCCTAAGTTATTTTTTTTTTCTTGGAAGCTTTGCTTCTAGATGTTTCGGAGTCATTTCCTTCTTCTGGGTTTGTATCTTGACCACCCTTGTCATCACTATAACTTTTTATGGTGGGATTTTAAAAAATTTTCATGCTCATTCTTGCATCTCGGTAGAGGCTCTGTTCTCTTCTGGAGGGAAGGTCTAGGCTCATCTGGTTGCTGCTTTCTTGAGGTATTGAGTATTATATTATTTCAGGCTCTCAGGGACAGCTCAGGATGGGCACCTACAAACTTTCAGCACTTTCAAAGTGGTCCAATGCAGGGTTAAGTCTGATCACTGGCTCTCAGGTCCAACTCTGTAAATTTCTGATCTTTTTTTTGAGTCTAACTGCTACCATGACTGCTACTGAGCCCAACCTTTATTGTTGTTGTTAGTCCTTCATACTTGAAGAAAACTGTTGGGGGCCAAGACTTTCTGGGGTCTTGGCACACTTGCTCCTCAGTCCTACAAGGTCATTAGGCAGATATGCAAGGAAAGTATAATCTTGTTGTGTGGATGCTCTCATTGGTTTTGTGAATATCTAAAGAACGTACTGAAAGTTAATTTGCAAGTCCTAATTGGGACTCCCAGTTTGTTGTGCTTCCTGAGGTGATTCTAGGATAAAGATCTTAATGAGGGATTAGCCTTGGTCTGAGGTCGAGGAAAGGCAAGACCCAAGTCAGGTAGTCATCCCTGCAATATGGAATATAAGCTCTATGATTTTCTTGTATCGTTGGCTCTGTATGAGATGGTTCTGCAATAAACAGACTATGGAATACATCCCTGTCTCTCTCCCCCTTTTTTTATTCAGCTAGAAGCTTTCTCTCACTTTCTCTTTATTTCTCTTAGCTGGCAGCTAGGCCCAGACTGTGCTGGCTGCAGCAGAAAACCAGTGACTTTCACAACACTGGGGTCAAATTGTAATGTGCTTGACTGTGGCAGATCAGTCCAATATGATTTTGGAAGGCTCTGTGAAAGGTTGAGCACCTCAGCCAGAGTGAAAGAATTGCAGGCTCCCCTTTGGGTTCATATTCCTGCCTTGGTTATTTCTCTGCAGCCGTCAAATAGGAATAGAAGCTGAAATGTGATTCCTATTCTACTCCTCTTCGCACAGTGTTGTTCCTTGCTTCTAAACTAACTCATTGCTCTAAATACAGGCAAGGCCCCTGGGCCTCTCCTCACTCTCAGAGCAGGTTTCCTACTCTGTTCTCCCCAAATCTATTGCCCAGCACTGAGTAGTGGGTGACAAATCTGCCAGTTGGAACCTGCTCCTGAAGCCTGAGAGGGTCTGGTATCCCAGATGGGTCAGGAACTTCATCTTGCCCTGGGGCAGGCCCTTACTCCTATTTCAGTCCCCTGGGCCCTGGAATGCTCTGCTCAGTGCATTCCTGGTACATCAGACCCTATCCCCAGCATCCATAAATCTGTCTCTCTGCCAATCTCAGCTAGAAAAATGATTCACTGTGACTTTCCAGGATTTTCTGATCAAGGTTCAGTCTGGTGAATTTTCTAGATCTTTTGGAGGAGTTTTGGTGGGAAGAAGGAGAGGAGTGATGATGAGCTTGCTTTATATTTTCCTTCTGTGATACCATTTTGACCCCTTTCCTAGGATTTGCTATTTGTAACATTTAAGTCAAGTCAACATCACAACAATGTAAATAGAGTAATTCTTGTCAATTACAAAAGTTCTAGCTCCTTTTTAATTTGTAAAGACTTACCCTCTCCTCCTTCTATTTTTCCTTCTTTTCCCCCTTTCTCTTTCTACTTCCAGCCTCTCTCGAAAAAGGACTACTCTTTCATAGTCCTCAAGACTATGTGAACCTGGGGCAGTGAGGTGGTGTGGTAAATAGAGCACTGACCCTGGAGTCAGGAGGACCCAAGTTCAAATCCAACCACTTGATACTTACTAGCTGTGTGACCTTAACCCCAATTTCCTTGCCTTTCCCCCTCCAAAAAAAAAAAGATTATGTGAATCTCAGGAATTCTAGGTAGTCTGTATAGTTCCTAGGCAAGACCCACACCCAGTTTCCATGGCAATGACTCTGGAGATGGGTAAGGCTAGATTATAACAGAAATTGTCCATTGCATCAAGATATCAATAATTTTCTTAAGAAATATTTTCCCCTAAAGTCAATACTTTTAGATATTGATCAAAGTTAGTCAGTGTGATAGAATAGTTTATTAAAAGTAACTTTAATTTTAGTTAATTTAAAAATTCTCAACAAAATTACCAAGACCAGTCTGCCATATTGCTGTTGTTTTCTGTTAGGAATCACCTATATCCTAGCCATTACTTCTAAGATTCTTCATGAAACCTCATTCACCTTCATACTATGTGAATATTCAGTGGGATTTTTTTCTCTTTATACATTTAGAGTAGATGATTTAATTATCATGAATTTTATCTTCAATTTTGCTTTTTAGATTTTTGAAAAAATGTCTGGCAGGTGACAGCTTTAAAGAGCAATCAGATACAAGCCAACTATTTTCAGCTGACAGAATGTTTTCCAAAAGCACCATTTCTTGTAAAGGTCAGACAGGGGCACTTATTACATATAATCTTATTTCTCTCTCTATCCAAGTTCATAACATTTATAGAAATAATCCTTCCACAAGCCATCACTAACATGTTTCTGAAGGACAGATAAGATAAGGTGAAACAGTAATGATAACTTACAGGTGGGTAGCACTTTATTCCTTTCCAATGCGTTATTTTATTAAATCTTCATAACAACACTGTGGGGTTGACAGGACAAGTATAATTGTTTTCATTTTAGCTTAAGCTTAGGGTTGATAAAACTTGCCAAAACCCTGAAGACATTTTGTAATGGAAAAGTCACTGGAAAAAAAATCCAAGTCTCCTAATTCCCAGTCTATTGCCTCTAGATATTTGATCAATCAATCAACAAACATTTATTAAGTGCTTACTGTGTTCCAGGCCTTGTGCTGGGCACTGACGATTCAGACATGAATTTAAACATTCAGTAAAGATTGTTAGTAAGTGTATGCAAATGTAAAAAAAAATGGTATATAAAAATATGTTAGGAAAAGGGAGAAAGTATTTCAAAGTAGCAGATGCTACAATTTATCCATTTCCCAATTCAGCTCAACAAATAATTACTCAGTAACTGGTGGTTGAAAAGCACTGTTACAAGTTGTACAGATTCAAAGATAAAAATCAACAGAGTGCTTCAAAGCATTGTCTATTTTTAAACTTTAACTTTCTGTTTAAGAGGTATGAGGTCTTTATCTTGGACATCTATCTGATTTAGAGTTAGAAATCTCTTATACCTCTCATTCAATTTCCAACAACTAAACTATATTCATTCAGAATACCTTTTTAAAAGGTATTCTGGGGCGGGGGGGGGGGGGGTGTGGATGAGGGAATTGGGGCTAAATAACTTACCCAGGATCACACAGCTGGTAAGTATCAAATATCTGAGGCCAGTTTTGAACTGAGGTTCTCCTGACTCTAGGGCCTGTGCTCTATCCACTGCACCACCTAGCAGCCACTATTCGGAATAACTTTAAGGATCATCCTTTCAGCAGATCACCAAATGCTGAACAAGAATTCCCTTTGCAATGTGCTGGTCAAGTGATCACTCAGCCTTTTCTTAAAGCTTTTCTGTGAAAAAGAACCCATTTTCACTGTGGGGAGGATTTGCCTTACTCTGGGTCAAAATCTGTTTGCAACTTCCACCCATTGTTCTTAATTCTACCTTCTCAGACAAGTAGAACAAGTGTGATCCCTTCACAGCCTTTCAAATGTCTAAAGACAGCTATCATAGCCTTTAAAGTTTTCTATTCTCCAGGCTTAACATCTTTAGTTCCTTCAAATGATTCTTTTTGAGTCTCTCTATCTCTCTCCCAGGCTAGAATTTCAATGACAATTCATGGGCTCGATTCCACTGCTGATTAAAAAGAGAGCTTTGACTTGCTCTGTTTCTGACCTGGTCTCTTTTACCTTCCTCTAAACAGTCTGGTGAACTCCTCTCCCTCTCCAGGAACTCACCATATTAATGCTAGACTTAGTGGCAACAGCTGATTGGTTTAGTGCACTCCAGGTCAGAATGCCTGAGCTCAAGAGATCTGTCAGCCTCAGCAACCCCCACAGCTGAGATTACAGGGGTGTGCTACCATTCCTGGTTTAACCGATTCATTTACAGCATGAATTCCAGGGCCTCCTCTGGTTGCTCATCAATCCATCAGTTACCTTCTTGGGATGTGGTACCTAGGTCTGAATATAATACTGCTGTGTAGTTTAACCAAAGCAGAGTAATGTGGGATTTTCCCCTCCCTAGCTCTCAACAGTCTGGTTCTCATTACACCCTAAAATTACATGAATTTGGCTACCGCTGCCCCACCTTAAGCTTGCTGTCCCCTAAGACACCTAGATATTTTTTCAGAAGAATTGCTGGTGTCTTACTACACCCCTCCAATCTTTTACCTGTGAAGTGGATTTTGGGAATCCAAGTGTAAGAGTTCCCATTTATCCCTATTAAATTTTATCTTAATTTTGAGAGGTAAAAAAATTATGTACTGATGCCACGTCTGGAGAAAGGTTATTGGCTTCTAATTATAAAGAAGAATTGTTGCCTTTGAGAAAGCTCTTCTTACAACACAGAAAGAGGATCTCTTGAAAAGATAAGAATTGCTTTCCCTTCACACCTAGTTAATTAACAATCCAAGTGAGACAGAAGAGCGAGTGACCAGGAGGTACTTGTGCTCCACTGTGTTAAAGATACAGTCATGCTTTCAATGTTGTTGACAAGTCAAAGGACCCTGATAACAAGAGGAAAGAAGATAATTTTCTGGAAAGCGAGGATACGGCTTGGCAGGCAGAAGGCAGTGCTTCATGTTTTCATGACACAACAAAAACAACTATAATGAAACATTATTAAAGTGCCTGCTATCTTCAGGGAGATGTGCTAGGTCATAGAATCATTCGATCATCATAGATGTAGCTCTGGAAGGGACTTGATAAGCCATTTATCCAACCCCTTCATTTTACAGGTGAGGAAACTGAGGCCCAGGGACTTGCCAGGTTAACTAATCAGCCCAAAGTGAAAGAGACAGTATTTTTATCTAGCTTCTCTGACTCCAAATTCAATGTTTTTTTTTCCATTGTATTACTCTACCTCCTAATCTTTCCATCACAACCTTGTTCCCTAAGCTTGGACAAAATGGCTTCTCAGGCGCTGAAAAGTACTGGTGAGAAAAACAGCCTCTCAGGGTCACAAATAACACAGTTCTCCTGATATCATACACCAATGAAAGGTCCCACGTTAGGGGCATGCTCAGGGTCTCATGGGTTCCCACTGCTTTACTATGCCTGCAAACCTCCTTCAGGTTTTCTTTAAATCTGTCTTCAAATTCAGATGCCCTATAATCCACAGCGGGGGAAAAGCTGCATGTTCCCCAAGCATACACACATGTATGCAACCTTCCCTCTGTCTGCTTCACTTAATGATGCTGGCTATAGCTGCCCAGGGCAATATGTGGAGGAAATAAGACAGCTTTTCAGCAGCCATCTTCAGTAGCTATAGCTTTGTCAAAGCATCTTCCAAAAGTAGAATCCTGGGTGTTGTGCACAGCAGGAATTCTCTTCTGTGTCTGCACCCAGATGTACTTATTTCTCCCTACTCTGCTGAAATCAGACCCAATATCTGTATCTACAACTCCATCTACTGTACAGCACATCATAATAACTGATCATCAGAATGACAGCCTTGACTCATTAACAAAAGCTTAAATCACGTTCAGCATAGTCTAACAGGAGAAGACAACCTATATATGGTCTGTTAGAAACATTTCTATTTACAGGCACTGGGGTAGGGAGATCCATCTTACTCTACCGTAAAGTCAGAGGGGTGATGGGGAAGAATACAGGAGAGAGCATATTGGAAGAGGGGGTATACAGTGAGATTGCTATTTTGAGGTGGTGGGTAGGGGAAAGATGGGGAGAAAATTTGCAACTCAAAATCTTGTGGGAATGAATCATGTAAACTAAAAATAAACAAAAGTTAATTTAAAATAAAAAAATAAATGTTTCTATTACAAACCAGCTAAAATCAGGAGGTTCTGAAACTCAGCCATCAGGGAATTCACCATTCCTGAAGAAATATAGAATCTTGGAGTCAGTCAGAAGGGATTCTAAAGGTTTCCCTTACTTAGTAGAGATAGAAGTATAGTGGAAGTAGCACCTGATTTTGCATCAGAGGACCTGAGTTTGAATTCTAACTTTGCAACTTACCACCTGTGGCATCTCTGAGCCTCAGTTTTCTTATCTGTAAAATGGGCATAAAACCTATGATATTTATCCCACAGTTTTTATGGGGATCCAATACAGTCATGTATCCAAAGTGTTTTGCAACCCTTAAAGTGCTATATTACTGTTAACTTTTGTTATTAGTTCTATAGTTATTATTATATTACTTAACCACCCAGGGCTTCAATTTTTTTATTTGTAAAAGGGAGAGGGTGAGCTAGATGAACTCTATGAACCTTCTAGCTCTAAATCCTATCATCTTGTAGCACTCCTACTAGGGCTACTCTCATAACTGGGCACTCAAACTCACAGTTTGGGGTTTCCAGAGTATATTTAACAGCTAACACTCTGAGGATTCTAAGGGTAGTTGACCCTGAGGGTTTGTACTTCTGGTACCATAGCTCCTGAGTTCCCATTTCTATACTCCCCATTGTAGCAGCAAGCACCCTAGCAGGTTCTTTGATCTGCTTTTCTAAAGGAAAACAACTAAAAAATGGGTTGACACTTTTTAATCAAACATACATCATTTACCTAGTTCAGGGGTTAAAGTTAGCACCCTGAACTTCAGAGAAAATACAAACAGAAGTTACAAGTAGACAAAAAATACAGACAAAGAAACAGACCAACAGACAGGGCTTCCAGTTGTCTGACCATTGCATTCATACCTAGTTACCAGAGAGAGAAGTACTAACATCTGAGTTTTCAAAGCTGGGAGGCTCAACAACTGCCCAGAGTCTCATCTGGCCAAATCATACAACTCTTCCCATGAGTGAGCCCCAAAGCAAAACCTCACATCAGGGTGTGTGTATATAACAAGTAACAAGGTGTAGACATTCCTGAAAAGCAAACCTCCCACCACAGGCTCCATGTAACCACATGCAGCTTATTAGGGAGTAGAGAATATTTTCAAATCAGGGAAGGTCCTCAAATTCAATTAAGACTGTCAAGGGGCATAAAATTCCCTTGCATTCCATTACACCCATTAACAATCAGACAGTTGATTTCATTAGCCAAAAGAAAAGGGATTTACTGAGAAAATATATCAAAGACATTAGTATAAAGCATTCCCTCAAATACAGGATACATTCTCCATTTATACACACAAATTCCTGGGAAGAGTGGAGTCAAACTTGGAATATAAAAATAACAAGGCACATTCATAGAAGAAGGGTACCTTGTAGCTCTTGGCACTGGAAATCATTTTCTCCCTTTGTGGATTCTTAACTAAGTTCCTATTACATATAGGTTTCTGATGGGCTCTTATGGCCCATGACTCTTTTGAGTCCATTGGAGGCATTTCTTGATGTGTCCTGAGGGGTCCCACTCCTTGAAACTATCTTTCCTCTGATAACTATGGTTCCTTCTACATATTTCTTGGTATACTTCTGTCCCCAATTCAGATACAGCTATCAGTAATGGCTGCTCCAATGAATCAAGCTGCCATTTAGCTCTGAGAAGAGAGCTCTGAAAGGACCTCTGGATCTCTGAAAATCATAGTGTTGTCTAGGCACTCCCATCTCAGCGTACTTATTCAACTAAGATCAGAAAAGAACAAATACAAAAGAGAAGTCCCTCTCACCCAGGGAAGTTCTTACCTGAAGAACACGTGTTCAAGGTTTCCATTTGACCAGGTAGGAGCCTAGGCAGTCACCCTTTCCCTCACCTGGCTCTTGTGAGGAAATTCAAGAGAGTCCTTCCACTTGAAAGTCAAGGGGGAAGGAAGGAAGGAGAAAGGAATGGCAGGGGCAGGGGATGAGAGAGAGACAGAGAGAAATAAGTGGGCCACTCTTTCTGAATATTGTTTCAGCAATCACTGGGTTATCAGGTCTTCCAATTCTGTAGATAATTAGAGAACTCTCCACTTATTATATGGGATAAACCACTGAATTATCATGACCACAAATAAGCTCATCCCAAGCTTCCATGTCATCAATCAGACTAGAACCAAGTAAGGAATATCCATATATGTTCAAAGGACTAGCCCCTCATTAGATAGTCCACCCTCATTACAGCCAATAAAGGAATTCCCCTATACCATTCCTGATAAATGATCATTTGAATTTTCTTTGAACAGTTCTGTAGTTAAATTCTCAAATCCAGTAAAATATAATTTATTTAGAATGCATTTAATAAGGAAAATGATTTGAATAAATTAGCTTTGGAAGTACACAATGGGAGAAGGCTCCTGTTGACTTAATGCTATCGTTGGTGTTATTAGGAGATGCAACATTCAGAATATGAGAAGCGATAGTAGCACTATACTACTGTTCTGGTCGGCCCATAGCAACAATGTTCTGTTCTTTTCTTTGTGCCTCATTTTGAAAAGGACATTGACAAGATGAAAAGCATTCATAGGATAGTTGGGAGACTCAAGACCATGCTATATAAGGATCAGTTATATCTCTAGGCTTAGAGAAGAAAATCACTTGGGAGGAGGCAAGGAAATGATAGCTGTCTTCAAGTACTGGTGTGGTCTGACTATCTTACTGTGTTCAGGTAGAGTGTCAAATTTTATGAAAGACATTCATAAGGTGTAAAATGTCCAGCAAAAGACAACCAAGATGGTGAAAGGTGTTGATTTCATATCATGTGAGCATTGGTTGAAGAAAATGAGGAAATTTAGCCTGGAGAAGAGAAGACTTGGTAGATAGAATAGAGAACAACATGATAACTGTGTTCTCACCTCCACTCTCTACTATCCCTAAAGCATTTTCTGCCCAGCTGCCAAACTGACATTCCCAAAACACATATATGATCAAGTCACTCTCCCCCTCAAAAAACTTCAGTGGTATATTGCCAGTGCAATACCCATAGCAGCTGCTATGAATATGCAGACATATTTCCAGGGTTGAATTGCAAAAATATAACAAACTTTGTTCCTCAAAGACAAAACCAAGATATTTATTCAGATACTAGAAAGCCAATTCTACCATGGTAGCAAAGAAATGTATACACATCATCAATCCAACATCCAAGGGCCAACATCCCCAAGCCTTCCCTCTATTAGGCCTTCCTACAAACAAGCTTCCCTAAGCAAATTCCTCCCTCTTCCACTCACTGTAGCTGCTCTGCCTGAGCTCTGCCTCACTCTTCTCTTCCTGCTCCACCCTTTTGGCAAGCTCCTTCCACCAAGGACTCCACAGTGACTCAAGTTGTGGAGTGGGTCAGAGCTCAAAGCAGGTCACACGGGCCTATTAAGGGTCAAGAAAGATCTTTAAGTTCCTTTAACATTACAAATGGGCTTCCTATTGCCTTCAAGATGGTCATAAATTCCTCAGAAGTGCATTTAAAACTTTCCAAAGTATGGCTCTCATGTACCTTTCCTGTTTTCTTTCATATTCCTACCCTTCCCATACCCTCTATTTCATTCAAACTGACCTACTATTTGTTCTCCTCTTCTGTCTGTGTGCCTTTGAATAAAAGGTTCCTTTTGTCTCAGATTCATTCTCTCCTTACTTCTGCTCTATAGAATCTCTTTAGCTCAGGCTCCTCCTTCTATATAAAACCTTTCTTCATCCTCTCATTATTAGCATCCTTGAAATAACTGCTATCATCAACTTAAGGTCAAGGGCCATTTTTCTTCTTTCTGTCCTCAGCACCTAGCATAGTTCCTGGTCCATAAATATTTGTTGAATTTAATTGTGTGGTCATCATGGACAGGAGAGATTAAGCTTGTTCTGCATGGTGAACAGAGCACAGGACATCTGTTCAAATTCTACCTCATACATTTATTAGTAGTGTGACTCTGGGTAAGTCATTTAAACTCGTTGAAACTTATTTTTTCATGTGTAAGCTGGGAATAATAACAGTACCTATCTGAGAGGATTGTTGTGAAAGTCACATAAAATACAATATGTATAAACTCTTTGTAGAATAATAAAGTGTTGCATAAATATGAACTAGTGCTATAAGAAATAGTGAGCTCAGGGTGGCTAGGTGGCACAGTGAGTAGAGCACCAGCCCTGGAGTCAGGAGAACCTGAGTTCAAATCCAGCCTCAGACACTTAACACAAAAACTAGCCGTGTGACCTTGGGCAAGTTACTTAACCCCTATTGCCCTGCCCTCCGCCCTCAAAAAAAAAAAAAGAAATGAGCACATTGTAGAAAAAACATGAATAGACTTGCACAAAATAATGAAGAGTGAAATGAGCAGAACCAAGAAAATGTTATATATGGTAATAGCAATATTGTTTTATTTTTTATATTTTATTGTTTTATTCATTATTTGAGTGACTAAGTTGTTTTGGCTATTATAAACACCCCACTTAACCACAAAGGTTCTATGAAGGAAGAATGCTATCTGCATCCAGAAAAAGAACTGATAAATAAAGTATATATAGAATCATTTTACTTGTATGTGTGTATGTGTGTGTGTGTGTGTGTGTACACATACTTGTTGTGTCTAATGGTAGTCATCTTGGGGGTGGCAGACAAAAAGGAAAAATAAAGAATTTACATGATAATTTTTATTATATATTTAAAAGGAATAGCAAGTTTTATGTAATAGATTTGCAGTTTTATGTGCAATCATTTCTTTTTTTCTACTATGTTATGGAAATGGTTCTGCTACTTCATAAATTAAAAATAAAAAATCTGAACTATTATCATTCTGCCTGGACCCAGAGGGCAGAATCAGGAACAATGGTTAGAGGCTACAAAGAGTTATGAATTTAGGCTTGATGCCCCAAATTGTTCCTAACCATTAGAGCTATCCATGAAAGTAAAAGGGCTTTCTTTGGAGGCAGTAGGGTCAACGTCCTAAAAGTTAGCTAGGCAACTACTTGTGGAAGTTGTGGGGTGAGAAATAATCTTTATTTAGGTATGAATCAGACTAGAAGGACTCTACAATCCATTCAAATTTGAGATTCTGTGAGGGTTCACCTCCCCTCCCTGGAACTCTTCAAGAAAAAAGTGGATGGCAATTTTGGGGGTACCTTATAGAGGGGGATTCTTGGCCAGACACAAGTTAGATTTGATGATTTCTGATGTACCTTACATCTCTGAGATTCTGAGGCTCTGTGGCTTAAAGATATATGAGGAGAGTGCTCTTTAAACTTAAAAGAACCGTATAAATACTTTAATACTTGGATATAAACATTCCCTCCATTGATGCACATCACAACCCATCCATGCCTTTTCATCTTCTGAACCTTGTTCAAATCTGTCCATAAATCCTTAATGGGTAGGGGTGAGAGGGAAGGTTCACACAGTGTCCCAAAAGTCTTTCCCAATGTTTCTTAAGATTATTTGCTTATCTCTTGCTCTTGTTATATTGTTGGATGACCTTCTTTTATGTCATATTTCTCTTTGATTATATGTTTTATTCTTCTCATTTTGTGCTATTTATCATTGATAACATGCTGCAGTCTAATTACACCCATGATCCATATATCCATTGCCATGTGAGTGATCAGCAATTTTTATTTCTTGGAGATTGTAACATTTCATTATTTAAAATGATATAGTATCATTAAAAGAGTATTGGTGTTTGTTTTTTTTAAGTGAGTTTGTTTGTATCAGGAAGAAACTTGGTGCTTATCTTCATTTTCTAATCTTAGCAGGTTTTCAGGTCACTAGGCCATAGATTTATGGATTTAGAGCTGAAAAGGACCTAATTGGTCATTGAGGTTAAGCCTCTCATTTTACAGATAAGGACAATGAAGGCCTGAGAGGTTAAGAGACTTGCCCAAGCTTACACAGTTGTTAAGTATTTTAAGGTGGGAAATGGACCCATCTCTTGCTGCTTCCAAGTCTTGTCTCTTATCGTCTATATCATGAATTATAAAGGAACTTGACAGACCATCTGTTTCATTTTTTACCATCCAATTTCCCAAAGGTGAAACCAACTGTCTTCCTCTTTTAGACTGATATGCATTTGGTTAATTCAGACTATGACATATTATTAGGTAGATAGGCCCAATACTAATGCAATGGTAAGTCACCCAAGTTAATAACTCTGTGTTCAGAATAGAGAAGTGGGAAGAGAAGGAAAGGAAAAAAGATGATATATTATTAGGTAGATATGGTTCATCAGTTTATGTATCTTGGATAACTTTATGAACTGTCAGTCTAACTGCAATATCATGGTTTGGATGATAGATATTCTTCATCCACTTGGTTTTTCCTATATAGATAGACCAAATTATTTTTACACAATTATAGGATTTCACTTAGGACAAATTTGAAACTTAATGGAATTTACTACAATCAGCACGTGTGGGACACAAAATTAGCGAAAAGCTTCTCAGTCTGGAATGTACCCCCTCCCTGAGTGCTGTACCCTCCCCCTTTCT
>JAQQSW010009062.1:0-13319 GCA_028646575.1 Pseudocheirus occidentalis
TCATGCCACACAGGAGAGTAGGGGGCATGGGGATAAGAGGGGGGATAACAGAGGGTAGGGCAGGGTCTGGGGGAGGGATGCTGGAAGCACACATTTCAGTAAAGGGATAGGAACAGGGTAGCGAACAGAACAAGGGCAGGGGGAGGGATAGGAAGGAGAGATGGATGATCACTGTCACAATGTGTCCACTATGAAGATGTCCTGTATAATCACACATCCACAGCCTGTATTGAAGTGAGTGTCCTTCCAGTGGGGGTGGGTGACAAGGGAGGAATTGAAAGAATCTAGAATTTAAAGTTCTGTAATACCTGCAACTAGGAATAAGATATGCAAGGGCTGGGATAGGGAGACCCTTCCTGCCCTACTAGAAAATAAGAGAGCAGAGCAGGGGAAGGGCTTTACAGTGGGAGTGCTGTTTTAGGGTTGGGGTAGGGGCAAGATGGGGAGAAAATTTGTAATTCAAAAATGTAATGAAAATGAATAATGTAAACAAGAAAACGAATTAAAAATAAATTTTAAAAAAAGTGTTCTAGAAATATTATCTCATCTGAACTTTGTAACAACCTTGGGAGGTTTTGATGTTGTTACTATCCCCATTTTATAGATGAGGAAAGTGACGAAAAAGAGTCAAGTGACTTGCCTGGGTTACAGAGCTAGTAAGTGTCTAAGTAAGTCAGGTCTTCCCGACTCCAGGTCCGGTATGCTACAGTTATCCTTTTCATGTCGCAACTTTTTCCATTTCAGTTTTGATATATATTTCAGGTGGGCATAAGAAATTGAATGGGAATTTTGGGGGAGTTTTTTGGAAAGCCAACAAACAACACAGAAAAAGTATTTTTACTTAACATTGACCTGCATATAGCCTATGATCAAATATTTAGCCCAAATTTTCTAATAAGGTACTGTAAATGCCCCATAAAAGAAAAAGAAAAAACCCAGACCTTCTCTGGTAGGAAGGGAAGGCCAAAAAAAATTTTTATGTGGGTTTTCCAGATCGACCTTAATCTCTACAATATGGAAGGGATCTACTTTGTCACTAGCTGCCTGTCCTCCTGGACAGAATGTTCCTGTAACAGGCACTACAAAGAGACAGCAGGAGCAAGGGACAGCTTGCTCTCTGGAACAAAACATGATATAATGGGGGGACTCCCTTACTCTCTACTAAAAAGGTCAGTGAATTTGGAGTCTCTGAATAAATTTGGGTTTGAATTCCAACTTTGCAACTTATTAGCTGTGTGACTTAGTTTCCTCATTTAGAAAAGTATCTGACTAGATCAGAAAATGAATAAACGGTGACTTGGCCCTACTATGTGCCAGGCTACAAAGACAAAAGTGAAACAGGCTAACCCTAGCTCAGGTGCCTTCCACTTTGTAAATGCTTAATTAATTTCTGTTGATTGAGTCTATTGGGGAGATTGTACACACATTTATAAATATGTTAAAATTTGTATGTATTTGCCCATGAGAATTCAGGAGCAAGTCAGTTGAGTAAGCCTGTTTCTCAAAGTGCCAATGACTGACCCTATCATGAATCACATTTTCCCCCACTTCTCTCCATACCGAAAATATATTCAAAATAAAAACAAGGTCATTGGAGAAGGGGGATCAGGAAAGATATCTTGTGTAGAAGCTGTACTTTGAAGGGAAAAAAATGATTCTGAAAGGTAGAAATAAGAAGGGATGGCATTCCAGGCATAGGAGAGCCCCAGTTGGAGTAAAGGTGCAATGAGGGGAAATAAGAATTGTGGGGAACAGCAAGAAGACCTACCAGTGCATGCAAGGGAAGTAAGTAGAAACCAGGAGTTTGAGAGGATTTCTAAGGTCTAAGTGCTACATTCCTATGAATGAATGAATGAATGAATTCCTATGAACCCACTAGAACTTGCCATCCATTGTCTCAGAGAGGTCTCTACCTAAGTGGCACTTTCTATGCACCCCCACTAGAGGGCAGCAGGGTTGCAACATGACCATCATTTCTGTTGTCTGCACAGAGCCAAGGTGGTGGATGCTTCCTGAGCAAATTGTAGTTTATTCTAAAGACCTGTCTGCTTTTTTATCTTCCTGCCTCTGACTGTCTCTGTCTTTCTCATTCTCATTGCTCAGTCCATTTATCTAGCTCTTCTTGATTTGCCTGTCTCATGATTTGCCATTCATCTATCTGTCTGTCTTCTTTTCATGGGAAACTTGATCACTCTTGGTGATGTAACAGAGAGAACATTAGGTTTATTAAAAGATATGGGTTAGAGTCCTCTTTTTCCACCGAATAGTTGTCTGAATGTAGACATAATCACTTTCTAATCTCTCTGAACCTCAGTTTTCAAATTTGTATAATGAATGACCTGTGATGAAATAATGGTTGTGGTCAAGATGACATGAGAAACAGCGCTCTGTAAGATCTTATAAATGGGAGCCAGTAGGAGACTAGGAGTTGTTTCAGCAGATTACAGACTCCTTTCTTACATGTCTCTTGTGTTGTGCTGAGCCTAGAAGAAGTCATTAGATCAAATAAAGAAAATATTTGTGAAAGACCTACTGTGTGCACAGGACTGTGGTAGGTCATAGAGAAGGTCATATATAAGACAATCTCTTCTCTTGGGAAGCTTACAGTCTAGCAATTAGCAATACAGAAAACTAATAAACTATATCACACAAGCACGTTAAAATTTGAAGGAGAAGATCATGAACAACTGAGGGATCAAGGAAGGTTTCCTAGGGGACATGATGTCTAATTTAGGCCTTAAAAAATTAGTAACAAGGATGGCCAGGTGGTACAGTGAATAGAGCACTGGCCCTGGAGTCAGGAGGACCTGAGTTCAAATCTGACCTCAGACACTTAACACTTACTAACCATGTGACCTTGGGCAAGTCACTTAACCCCAATTGCCCTGCCCTCCCCCTCTGAAAAGCAAAAAAAAAATTGTAACAGTTCAACAGGCAAAGGTAGGCAAAGAGGACAGAGAAAAGGTACTAAAGTAGGAACAGAGCTAGCTTGTTCAAGTGGCAAAATGTCATCCTATTTGTGGGAAGTATGGAGTCTGTTGAGGGAAGTAAAATGGAAGAGGGTGGTGTCCAATTGGCCTTGAATGCCAGGCACAGGAGTGTGAATATTACTAAGGAGGAATAGGCAGTCATAGAGATTTTTGAACAGAGGGAATAAGATAACCAAATTTATTATGTTTTTTTTAAAAAAAGATTATTCTGTAAGTAGCACAAGGGAGAAATTTAAAAAAGGGAGAGGTCCTAGGTTCGTTGAGTTAGAGGGAACTTACAGTCATCTAGGTCCAATCCCCTCATTTTAGAGAGTTATACAGTGAGTTCCAGAAGGGTGGAAGTGACTTACCCAATATTATACAAAAGAATAAGTGGTAGAAGGAAAATCTGAACATAGGTCTACTGACTGAAAGTCCAGCTCTGGTTTCTACCCTGCCATTCTGTCTCTACACAGAAAGGTCTCTAAGAAGGCTACTGTGGCAGGTGGCAACAAAGGTCTGAAGCAAGATGCTTGAATGGATTTGAGAAAGCTTGCAGAAAGGTCAGCTAGATGGTGCAGTGGGCAGAGCCTGGGCCTGGAGTCGAAAGACTCATTTTCCTGAGTTCAGATCTGGCCTCTGACACTTAGTAGCTGTGTGACCCTGGGTAAGTGACTTAACTCTGCCTCAGTTCCACATCTGTAAAATGAGCTAGAGAAGGAAATGGCAAACTATTCCAATATCTTTGCCAAGAAAACAAAAAATGGGGTCCTAAAGAGTCAAGACATGACTAACCAACAACATTGGAAAGGATCTGCTAACTGATGGGATAGGAGAGGTGAATGATAGAAGGAAGGTCTAAGAAAACCCTATAGTTATAACGTGGGGGAAGAGACAGCCATTAGGCAGATGTTTAGCTAATGAGTTCAGTTTGGGACATAAAGACTTTGAGGTGATAGTGGGATATCCAGGTATAGATGTCCTGTAGTGACTTGGAAATGTGGACAGGGTACATTCAACAAGTCAGGGCTAGACATAATAGATTTTAGAGGTGTCCCCTCTAAGAGGTAGTTGAAGCCATGGGTGTTTGTCTAGAGCAGGATAGGGAACCTGTGTCCTTGAGGCCACAAATGACCCTCTAGGTCCTCAAGTTTGGATTTAGCAAGGGGCTGTATTTGAGACCTAGAGGGCCACATGTGGCCTCAAGGACACAGGTTCCCCACCCCTGGGACTCTAGAGTGTGAATATGACTCATTGTTAGAAATGAAGTATAAGGGAGAGAACTGGATGAGTGGATAGCTAGTGATCCCTAAGGCCTCTTCACAGTTCCACGAATATACCATATGCTCATTTCCACCCTTTACTATTGTTCAGTCTGTTTCCTTTGGAATCCTTTCTCTTTCTTTCCAACTACCCAGATCCAATCTTTTTCCATTGGTATCACCTCCTCCAGGAAGCCTTTTCTGAATACCACCCTCTCATCCTGATCCCTCCTTCCAGAAACTCCTATACAAGTCTCATTTTTGTCTTCAGACTTTTCAGATGAGAGAGACAGATGTTAGCCTCCTATACTCCTTACATCCTGTCCCCTAGTCCTTGGGGGTATAACTTTGCTTTATAATTTCTGTCTCTCTTACAGTAAATCAGCGCAGAGCACATATTAACCCCCAATAAATAACCTGTCGATTTACACAAGCAACACAGGGTTGTTTCTGGGGGCTTGCGTTCAATTGAAATCCAATCCAAATCCATGAATAGGAAGAGAGAGCTGCTGACTGAACCTGGAGTTAGGAAGCCCCGAGCTCAAATCCTGTCTTAGACACTCATTAGTTGTATGGCCCGGGACAAGTTTCTTAACCACCACCTGCCTCAGTTTCCTCATCTGTAAAATGGAGATAATAATAGCACCTCATGACCAGAGTTGTTGTGAGAATCAAAGAAGATATTTTTTTTTTTTGCAAAGTGTTTTGTAAACTTTAAAACCCTATGTAAAGAAATGCTAGCTGTTACATCAGGGTAAGATGTTAGGGCCCTAGAGGGGAAGAGGTGTGAAATCTATAGGCCTGACCCTGATTTTCTGATACTCACCACACAATATAACAAATTTGGTGAATCTTCATTTAGGAAGATATTTAGGAATGTGAGTTCTTCCTTTATAGAGCATAAATTCTATTAAGAAATGTGAAAAATGCTACCAGTTTGTTTTCCACAGCTTCTATAGGAACAATGGACGTTACAAAGATAGATATTACACAGGATTTGCAGGAAGATGTAAATCAGGATGAGGGACGGAAGGGCAGAGTGGCCCTATCCAATCACACAACTGGAAGAAATCTGTAAGCTCTTCTTGGAGGAGGCCCAGGCTAAACCGGCTCAAATTGGCCAGGGTCAAGGGATGGTCACTGACTTTTTATTAACACACAGGGCTAACTAGCTTCATGCATATTGACTTATACACCCTGCATAGAATTAGAGCCTCATTATCCAAACACACAACCCATGTTAGCCCATGTTTAGGAGGAGGCGATATGTGAAGGAGTAATGTGTAGTGCGCAGATCAGAAGGACTGTAACCCAGAAGAGCTGGAACCAATCCCAGTTCTGAAGGGAGGGACCAGGCAGGACTTAGCAGCATAAAAAGACTCACATTTGTCTGATTCTCTGAAGTCCTTTGAAAGAGGCTACCTGCTTATTCAGGAAGAATAAATGTAAACGGGTCACGAAAACCTTTCTAGCTTTCCAAAAAGGATTGTTTATTCCTAGACTAAGTATATTTCTCACAGAAATATTCAGATCCTTCTTGCCCAGTATCAGGGGTGGTAGAAGGAGAATGGTGGAGCTAGGTTTCCTTGGATGAAGAAATCCTATTAGGGCAGCCTTTTATCTTTTTTTGCCCAGTGACTTCTTGGGCTGGGTATTCTTCTGCAACACGGGAGGGACTTCTGATGTTGCCTGTGAACTTTGATCTTCTGGGCTCTTGCTCTATCTACCTACTTGTCATAGTTGCAATATCAGAGTCCTTCTATGGACCCCTGGGAGTCTATCAGATCTAGAAAGTGAGAAAAGAAGAAGGGGGTCTGCCCCTTTTCTTTCTCCTATCCCTTCTTCCTTCTTCCCTCTTTCTGTCTTTCTTTTCTTTTATTCTCCCATCTTCCTTTTCTAACTCCCCTTTCCTCTCTCTGTCTCTCTATCTCTGTCTCTCTCTATCTCTGTCTGTCTCTCTGTCTCTGTCTTTCTCTTTCTCTCCTCTCTGGTTTCCTTTCTCTTTGCCTCATTTCATTTCCTCTGTCTATCTATCTCTCTTGGTCTCTGTCTCATTCTTTTTCCGTTTGTCTCATTTTCTCTCTGTCTCTCTCTCTCCCCTCTCCTTTCCTTCTGCTACAGTTTCAGAGAAAGAAAAAGGGAGGAGGTCCTCCCAGGAAGAAAAGCAAGAACAGAGAAAAGCTCAGGGCAGCTGTCTGACTTCTGAGGGCATAGCAGAGCCTAACAGAATACAGATTAGCCAGCAGGACTCAGCAGTTCCATCCCAGGGGATGATGGAGAATGGCCTATGGTGCTCCTGTTTATGGGGCTGTTGAAAAAGAAAGAGGTGGGAGCCAGATTCAGCAGAGCCGTGCAGAAGGTGCACAAAGTGAAGAAGACTTTGCTTCAACCTTAGGGCTCTGGGGTAGGAGTAGGAGGGGGAGGAGTGAAGCAAAGTGGTGTAATGCCTTATGGAGTGTGAAGAGGAACCTGGTACTGTCCCTCAAACACATCTTTCTTTCTCTGTCCTTCAGCTCTTAGCTTGAGTTATTTCTCTATCTGGGATGTCTCTGGCTCTCCTCTTCCCTCTCCAAATTCTCTCTCTCCCCTTCCTGATGTCATGGTCTTCTTTTTTTTTAAATTAAATTGATTTGTTTATTTACTTTTAGTTTACCAGATTCAGTTCTACAATCCCTCGAGTTTCAAATTTTCTCCCCTTCCTCTCTTCCCCCCACCCTTGTCATGGTCTTCTTTGAGAATGAAGGACCAACAACACTCCTTCAGGACCCACCCACCTGAAAGCACTCCTCTTTCTGATTCCCAGAGATCTCTAAATTTACTGTATGCACCAATGGTCTGACTATTAGTCACATACTACCTTGTTTCATCTATTGTGTGGTCATATGGGACTATTGATTGTTTGCACATAGAGCAGCATGGAATTGTGAATAGATGGCTGCTCTTGAAGCAAAAAAGACCTGGTTTCAAGTCACACTTTTGACACATACTGACTGTGTGACTATGGACAAGTCATTTAACCACTCAGGGCTCCAGGTAACTTCCCCCCTACACTAATAATATTTATTTATTTTTCCAATTACACATAAAGATCATTTTCAACATTCATTTTTTCTTTTTAAAAAATATTTATTTTTAGTTTTTACCATTCACTTCCATAAGATTTTGAGTTCCAAATTTTCTCCGCATCCCTCCACTCCCTCCACCCCAAGATGGCCTCCAATCTGATATAGGCTCTACATATACATTCATGTTAAACATATTTTTTCACATTATTCATCATTTATTTTTATAAGAATTTTGAGTTCCAATTTTTTCTCCCTCTCTCTCCCTTCCTAAGACAGTAACCAAGAAAGTTACCAAGACAGGTAACTTTCTAAGATAATTATGTTGGAGAGGAAGAGATGAACTGCACCAGTAGAATGAGTTTTCTCTCTTGGTAATTCCCACTGCGCATAAAACCACAATTCAGGGTCTTGTCCCTTGTGCTGTTATTTTATTTTTTATAAGGCAATGGGATTAAGTGACTTGTCCAAGGTCATACAGCTAGTGCCGAGTATCTGAGGCTAGATTTCAACTCAGGTCCTCTTGACTACAGGGCCGGTGCTCTATTCACTGTGCCACCTAGTTGTCCCTGTACTATCACTTTAAAAATGCTTGTTGATTGCTAGATTAGCTGAAATCCAATACATCAGTAGTAGAGGCTAAGTACCAAGAATTGAATTCTGAAGATAAATTCCAAGAGAGGCAAATAAAGTGTCTGATTTCAGTGTTTAGAAGTCCCCATGGTTCTGACGCTCACTGGCTATGGGTCCTTATAAGTCACTTTGTCTCTCCATAGCCCAGGCACCTTCCTAAAGGTCTGAGGTGGTAGAAGTCTGTCACTAAGAGCTTCCTACACCAATGAAATCACAGGGCTAGTTGGGAAAAAAAAGGTCTAGTCTTCCCAACTGGACTTTAAATTTGCTGAGAGCAGAAACGGTACTAGCGAATATACATGAATCTCCCAGGGTTCCTAACTCAGCATTTTCTATTTTGTGTATCTCATCTACAATATGTAACTACTTTTGATATATCTGTTAAGACTGTATCTTGTTCTGATCTCCCTGACCACTTTCCCCCTTTCTAGTCAGTATAGTAAGTAAGTTTATAAGTAACCAGTGTAAAGGAAATAAAATTGCAAAAGGGAACCTACATAAACCATACCAAAGGCCATAGGGGGCTCGTTTACAAATTGTATCACACACTAACCAAAATTCAAGTCCTGGTAATACGTGACGAATCAGCAGAAGGCATCTAGATGCTCCTGTCAAGGTTTTGGTCAATACCAGACAAATTCCAGACCTCCACAGTTCCAGACCAGCATAACATCAAAAAGGTACTGAAAATTTTGAAGTTTTATAGATTTGTTGATTTGAATATGTTAATGAATTAACCCTAGGGTAGCACAGAAAGGAGTTGGTCTGTTTCCAAAAATCCCCTATAAAAATGAGACCTCAAACTCCTTTCCTCCCTACCCTCAACACTCCTCTTTTTCCTTGGGGTTCATGCTGTGCAGGGCTCCCAACCATAATCCATGGTTACATGAGTAATAATCTCTGCCTCTCCCACTTCCCATTCTGTTCCCCCCATTGCCTACTTCCCTTCACCATCCCATTCTCTGTCTCCATGATGCCATTTACCTCTGTACCAATTTTTACCACTTGTCTCTGCTTTAATGGACTTTTTACTACCACACTTTCTGTGTTTATAATTAAAATGTGATTGCTGCCTTGTTTCCTGCTGCTAATTGTTTTTCCTGGGGAGTACTCAGAGAACTGGGTGTGCCTACCCTGTTTCATAATTTCATAAATTATGAATTCAATGTTTGTTGACTGACATAAAATAGACAATGAAGGTCTGCTGATGGATTAATTCTATTCATTACAACAAATGTAGAACAAGCATTTATGTTTTGTGTAGTAGTGGTGTAGCAAGGGCTATGCCAACAGAGGGCTTATGCCAGCTAATCTCATCAAGCTAGACACTGTCCATCTGCCATCTGAGAACCAGCCTAGCAAAGTTCAGAGGCTCATCTCCAGGCTGGCTGCAGGGAAATGAATTTTTCTAGCATAGTAACTCTGGAAGACCCTCCATTAAGTAACAGCGAGGGTTGGGATTTGTGGAGAGTGTTTTTCTTTGTTTTCCCAGCACTTAATCCAGTGTCTGGTACACAGCCCCCTAACCTAGGAAATTGTAGATGTTTGAAGTATTAAGGTACTGAAGTATGTGTGACAGACACACAGCAGTTAAAAGTGGCACAGGTTCTGATCTCAAAGAGTTTGCAGGAGACGTTCAAGAAACGATTTCATTCAGTGTTGAAGAATTTTTAAATTTATATTATTAGATATAATATTTATTATTATATAATTTAATAAATATATTATTTACATATTATAAAATATTATGTATTATATTTATATTATAAAGAATCCTTTAGGGGCAGCTAGGTGGCACAGTGATAGAGTACTGGCCCTGGAGTCAGGAGGACCTGAGTTCAAAAACGGCCTCAGACACTTAACACTTACTATCCATGTGACCTTGGGCAAGTCATTTAACCCCAATTACCCTGCCTTCCCCCCTCCAAAAAAGCAAAAAAAAAGAATCCTTTATTTGAGGGAGGGAGCACTAAGCACTAAAAACCTTCCATAGGGTCAGGAGAGCCCCAAAAGGTGATAATTGTTACTGTTCAGTCATGTCTGACTCTTCATGACACCATATGGAGTTTTCTTGGCAGAGATACTGGAGTGGTTTGTTGTTTCCTTCTCCAGCTCATTTTACAGAAGAGGAAACTGAGGCAAATAGGGCCACACAGTAAGTGTCTGAAGCTATATTTGAACTCAGCAAGATGAGTCTAAGATAATTAAGTTGGAGAGGAAGAGATGAACTGCACCAGTAGAATGAGTTTTCTCTTGTGGGAGTTCCCACTACAGATAAAACCACAATTCAGGATCTTGTCCCTTGTACTATTATTTTATTTTTTATAAGACAATGGGATTAAGTGACTTGCCCAAGGTCATACAGTTAGTGCCTAGTATCTAGATTTGTACTCAGGTCTATCCACTGCTCCATTTAGCTGCCCATACCATTATAATAACCACTCCCATTTCTGTAGTACTTTAAGGTCTACAAAGGGTTTCAGGTAGAAAGAACTGAATATAGATATGGCTGGGAGCCTTAAAAGAGGCCACAGAGTCTCCTGGTCCTATTTCCTGATCAGAAGCATGAATTCTGCCCCCTACCCCCCACCTTTTTGGTAAATAGTATTGTATTATTTCCAATCACATATAAAGATAGTTTTCAACATTTGTTTTTTATAAGATTTTGAGTTCCAAATTTTTCTCCCTCCATCCTTCCCTTCCCCCCTCCCCAAGACAGCAAGCAATCTGGTATAGGCTATACTTGCACAATCATGTTAAATACATTTCCACATTAGTCGTGTTGTGAAAGAAGAAACAGAACAAAAGGGGGAAAACCACACAAAAAAGGTGCAAATTGTATGCTTCAGTCTACTTCTTTCTCTGGAGATGGATGGCATTTTCCATCACCAGTCTTTTGGGATTGTCTTGGATCATTGTATCGCTGAGAAAAGCTAAGCCAATCATAATCGATCATTGCACAATGTTGTTGCTGTGTATGATGTTCTCCAGGTTCTGCTCGCTTCACTCAGCATCAGTTCATGTGTGTGCGGGCTTTTCCAAAATCTGCCCACTCATCATTTCTTATGGTATTCCACTCCATTCATATACCACAACTTGTTCAGCCATTCCCCAATTGATGGGCAATGAATCCTCCTTTATAACATTCCCCAAAGAGTGCTTGTCCAGTCTCTCCTCATTGAACACTTCCAGAGATGAGTTGCTCACTACACACCTCACCTAAGCTCTATTTTTTTTTAAATTTGCTGCCTGAAATTGCTGAACTCTGTGTCCCTGTGAGTTAAGTCCATCCATTTGTGGACAGACAAAATAAGTCTCTTCCACATGAGAGTCCTTTAGATAATTGAAGATAGCAATCATAACATTTCACACACACACCGCCTTCCCCACCCCCACCAAGACTCTCCCACCTAGTGGCTTCTAGTAGCATTTTCCTCCAAATATTCAGCTGAGTGACACTTTCTCTGAGTTGGAGAAGGGTGAATAATGACATTCAATCTCTAGAAGAGCAGTCCATGATACTAAAACCCAAATAGTTCTACAATACTAGCTTTTCAGAGCTATCTATCATTCCATTCAGCCTTTAAGCAATGCTTATTATCCTGTGCAGGCGTCAGGTCCAAGGCTGTGAATCACACATGTAATGTCAGATTTTTTCAATACTCTTATACTGAACCTTATTTTCTTCTTTTTCTTTTTTTAAAAAATTCTTTGTTGTAAGGGACAGCTCTCTGGGCATGGGGTAAGGAGGGATAGAGAGGGAAATCTGGGTGATGTAAAAACAAAAGATTTCAATAAAAAAGGTTAAAAACAAATTATTATCTTCATTTTACCAAAGAGCCTAAGAAATATTCCTGAGTTGCCCCAGGTCTCCTTTGTAGGAAAACTGGGTCTAAAACCCAGTGAGTGCTTTGACAAACCTTCTACCTACCTTCAGGGGTCAGAGCTGCTTGGTGTACTCGGACTACCCTCTCCCGCAAATCCTCCCCATATTTGCTTAGTTCTCTAGGAAGAAAATGCCAGCCTCAGACAAATATGAATCTGAGGCTTTTTTGAGGTGAGAAGTCAAGGCCCAGACTCATCTCTCCTTTCTCTTCCCTCTCTCTTTCATTTTTTCTCCTCCCCACCCTTTCCTCCCTTCCCTAGACAATATGCCAAGGTCTTCCCCTCCTCTTCCACTCCCCATCCCAGTTGTAACTGCTATCTCTGTAGCTTTGTGTCATAGGATAAGGACTGAGCAGTGAACTCAGCTCGGCTTTGGGCCCAAGGCCTTCCAGCCAAGGACAAGATACTAGTAATGATTAGATCATTAACTCCCAGCAGGTTTTGCTGTCTCAGCATATCAGCTTAAGCAGATGTAGCCAAGAAGCAAAAACTTAACACCATCTTCCCAAACCCTATCTGGGTTGATACACGCACAAGTGAGCTATATCAATATAGATTTGTATGCACATTGGCCTCCCCACCATAACACTGCACATGCACACGCCACACACACATACATGTAGATTCTGGCACATCTAGCCTGTAGGGAATTCAGAGAACAATAATATGACTCACTGCCATCATGGAGATGTAGCAAATTGCTGCGAGCTCACTATCCCAGAAGCAAGGAATTTTTCCTTCTCAGGATTCTAGGGATTAACCCGAAAAGACAGGGGTGTCAGCCCAGGCCCTATTTGGGGTACATCCCTCCTCCGGTGTTAGCCACAAGTGATTAGAGCCCAAATTTTATTTAACCAATTAACTTTTTTAAATTTTAATTTATTTTCTTGATTACAGCATTCATTTCCACAAGGTTTTGAGTTACAAATTTTCTCCCCTTCTTTCCCCTACCCCCAAGCCCAAAACAGTGGTCACACCCTAAAACCCCTCCCACAATCTGTTCTCTTTTATGTCCTCCTCTATGCCCCTCTAACTTTCTAGTAGGGCACGGAGGGTCTTCCTACCCCAGTCCCTGTATGTCTTATTTCCCAGTTGCATTTGACTGTATAGCTTTAACTTCTAGATTCTTGCGATTCCTCTCTTGTCACCCACTCCCACTGGAAGGACAGCAATTCAATACAGGCTGTTCATGTGTAATAACGCAGGACATCTCCATGGTGGGCTTATTGTGAGGGGCTGATTGTATGTCCCTCTTTCCTACCTTGCACGCCCCCTTGTTTTGTTCTCTACCCTGTCCCTGTCTGTTTACTGAGGTGTGTGCTCCTGGAACCCTCCCCCCACCCCGCCCTTCCCTCCATCACCCCCCCCCTCTCATTCCCCTCCCCCCTATTCTCCTGTGTGGCATGATACTCAGTTTAGAGTTTATGTCATTCCTTCTCTAAGCCAAATTTAATGAGAGTAAATGAAAGTAAAGTTGTAACAGTTATCCCTTGCCTCTTTTATATGGG
>JAQQSW010009063.1:0-13319 GCA_028646575.1 Pseudocheirus occidentalis
GTAAAGTGCAATATAAATGCTAGCTATTATTGAATAATTGGAGGAAATGTTAAATTTCAGTTGGAGGTTAGTGAAAAGAAACTTCCCCCCCATCAAAGTTTACAGATCCCTTGAAATCATGCATGAATTCCCCCTACTCTAATCTCCTCATTTTACAAGAGGAAATTGAGCCCAAGGAGAGGAAATGAGTTATTCAAGGTCATACAGTTTTTAAGCGCCTTTTTTAGAGGGGAAATTGGGGTTAAGTAACTTGCCCAAGGTCACAGGGCTAGTAAGTGTTAAGTGTCTGATGCTGGATTTGAACTCAAGTCCTCCTGACTCCAGGGCCGGTGCTCTATTCACTGTGCCACCTAGCTGCCCCATCAAGGTCATAATACTTAAGTCTAGAGCTGCCATCCAATCCCATCCCCTCGGTTTACAGAAGGGGAAACTAAGCCCTAAGTATGGTAAATGACTTAGTAAAGGTAGTACTGTGGTTCTTAGACGTAGGGCTGGAAATGGACTTCGGGGGCGACCCCCTCTTTTAGTAAGGAGGAGGCCAAGGACCCCAAAGTGGATGGAGTTGGCACCAGATTGCAGGAGTCAGGCTGGGCTTCCTAGTCCATCTGGAAATCGACCATTGGTTTCTTGACAATAGAGAGGTGAGTGTCGGGAGGATGGGAGGAGGGGGGTCTGGAGGTGGTTTTCAGGGAGGATGAAAAAACCTCAAAAGAATGGAGCACCCGAGAGGTCAAGGAGCTTGCTCAAGGCCCCATGGCAGGGGAGTAGCAGAGCGGGGGAACTGGGGCTAGAACCCTAGGTTCTCTGGCTCGGAAGCCAGCTCTCTTACCACTCGGCCATGCCGCCTCCCAAGTAAGCAGTGGCTGTAAGTGGGCCCTATGCTGAGGCTGCCGACAATGATGATGCACTATAGAGGGAGGAGGAAGAGAGCTGCCTGTGAGCCGGGGATTCTTAACCCGTTGTGTGCCAGAGGCACGTGGCGGAGCCTGGGGCTCCCCAGCAGCTTGCTGAAGAAATGTTCTTAGGGGTTTGTAAAAGTGAACATGGGGACTTTCTCCCATTCAGCATCAAAGAGCCCTGGAAATTTATTTATGAACAATTAGGTAGGGAGTGGTCTGTGGATCTCACGGCAAGAGCTCCTGATCCAGTACAACTTCATTTTACACAGTAAGAAATTGAGTCCCAGGAAGGCGAAATGGCTTATTCCAGGTGGCACATAGAGCCCTAGGTCCAGATCTGGGAGGGCCCCAGAGGGCATTCAGTACAGCTCCCTTATTTTACAAAGAAGGAAACTGAGGAAGGAAAGGAAATGACTGACTCAGGGTCACATGTGGACAGGTAGATCTGACTTTGGAGGTTATTTAGTCCACCCCTCTCATTTTGGAAGGAAGGAAAGAGGCCCCGTGGAGGGGACATAACTTACATAGATTCCTAAACCTAGATCTGGGACCTCAGTGGACATCAAGTCCAATCCCTTCAGTTTACAGAGGAGGAAACAGCACCAAGGAGGGGAAATGACTTGGTCAAGGTCATATAGAAACAGCTCAGCCTGGAGCTGAGATCTCAGAGAGCATTTAGTCCAACTTTTTCATTTTACAGAGGAGGAAACTGAAGCCCAGAGATAGGAAGTGACTTGTCTAAGATCATTCTATAGATTCCTAGGTCTAGTGCTGGAAGGGAACTTAGAAGCCATGTGGTTTAAATCCCCCACCCTTTGCTTTACAGAGAAGGAAACTGAGTCCCAGGAAGGGACTTATTCCAGGTCCTACATAGTACCCTAGGTCCAGATTGGAAGGGCCGCAGAGGGCATTCAGTCCAGCTCCATTATTTTACAGAGAAGGAAACTGAGACCCAAGGAAGGGAAATGGCTGACTCAAGGTCACACATAGACACCTAGGTCTAGAGCTGGGACCTCAGAGCACATCAAGTCCAATCTCTTCATCATTTACTCAAGATCCCACATAGACACATACTAGTATCTCTAGTCTCTAGCTGGGACATATTGAACATCTTGAACCAATTGAAAAAGATCGATTATCTTGTCCAAGCCCCTCATTTGACAGAGGGGGAAATGGAGTCCCAAGAAGAAGAAATGTCATACATAGACACTTAAATCTAGAGTTGCCATCCAATCTCATCCCCTCAGTTTACAGAAGGGGAAACTGAGCCCTAAGCATGGTAAATGACTTAGTAAAGGTAGTACTGTGGTTCTTAGACATAGGGCTGGAAATGGACTTCGGGGGCGACCCCCTCTTTTAGTAAGGAGGAGGCCAAGGACCTCAAAGTGGATGGAGTTGGCACCAGATTGCAGGAGTCAGGCTGGGCTTCCTAGTCCATCTGGAAATCGACCATTGGTTTCTTGACAATAGAGAGGTGAGTTTCAGGAGGATGGGAGGAGGGGGATCTGGGGGTGGTTTTCAGGGAGGATGAAAAAACCCCAAAAGTATGGAGCACCCGAGAGGTCAAGGAGCTTGCTCAAGGCCCCATGGCAGGGGAGTAGCAGAGCGGGGGAACCGGGGCTAGAACCCTAGGTTCTCTGGCTCGGAAGCCAGCTCTCTTACCACTCGGCCATGCCGCCTCCCAAGTAAGCAGTGGCTGTAAGTGGGCTCTATGCTGAGGCTGCCGACAATGATGATGCACTGTAGAGGGAGGAGGAAGAGAGCTGCCTGTGAGCCGGGGATTCTTAACCCGTTGTGTGCCAGAGGCACGTGGCGGAGCCTGGGGCTCCCCAGCAGCTTGCTGAAGAAATACGATCGCTCTTAGGGGAGGAAGAGACGGAATACGCATTTCATTTTTTTCCCATCCAAATTCACAGATCCCCTGAAATCTCTCCATGGAGCCCTTGGGGGCTTGTAGAGGGAAGGGGATAAAGGAACCCTGTGGACTCCAGGTTTCAAATTTCAGAATTAAACGTTGGCCAAAATAGATGCTGAAGTCACCATCAGCTCCAAGACTCTGATATTGTCATGGCCAGTCATTTGTTTTAAGGGAGATGATCTACCTTCTTGGAAACATACTTAAATATGCCCATGTGAACTAGTCACTGCTGTGGGGACTGCGCCTATGATTCAATAGGAGGTTGAAACCACTGCTTCCCCACATTGACCCTGCTAAGGAAGGCATGAACAAGGTTTGTCTTAGGCTGTTTTAGATAAATCATTTCTTTTCAACTTCCCCACCGTGGGATTATGTAAGAGGATTGAGGGATATAGGGTCATAGACCCTTGTCTTGAATCCTGACCTCCATAACCCAGTCCTTACCTATGAGACTTTGGACAAGTCCCTTCCCCTCTCTGGGCCTTAGTTTCTTCCTCTGTAAAATAAGGGGGGTTGACTGAGACCTCTGAGGCCCCTTGTGATACTGTGACTGTGAGTAACCTTGGAAATGTCACTTTACTTCTCTGGCCTTTGTTTCTTTATCTGTAAAATAAAAATGATCTAAATGATCTCTAGGTACTTCCAAGCCTTAAACCCTTTGATTTCATGATGCTATGAATGACTTGAATAGAGGCCTACAGAGAGGGGACTGTTTATTTGGTGCTGGAGGTGCCTTTGACCCATCCACTCTAAGAGAAACTTATAAAAAAAAAGGCCCTTCCTCTTCCTACCCCTTTTTTCCAGTTTGATCACCCTCAGGGGTGTTTTGTGATCTCAGAAGAAAATACAACAAAGCTACTATTTAACATTTAGCTGAAGTAATCAGATTCATCAATCAAGGTCAGAGATTCTCTCTGGGGACTGGCACAAGGCAAAGCCTGCCAATCTTACTGCATTGGAATTCACAGTCTCTGTCCATGGCATAGACTACCAGCACTCCAATCTATTCCAGCCTCAAAAGCTAAGTGAGAACTGGAGACCAATGGCATGTAACAACAAGTATTTCTGTAGCTTTTTTCACACTCATCTGCTGGGGCAGCCAGCACAAGTGGTATCCTTATTTTAAAGATGAGAAAACTGTGTTACTGATTAAAGAAGTGACTTATCCTATTTCATATACATGCCAGTCCAACACTGCTACCATTGTACCATATTATCCCTCTACATATGTATAAGGAAGTATGGAATTGGGTAGAGTAGACACCCAGTGTTTATAGGAAGTCAAGAAAGGAGAGGTAAGTGTAGACTGCCTAGGTCATGGAATAGGTAAGTGCAAAAGTATTCATTAAACATTTATACCTTAATATGGGGAACACATTACATAAAGAGAAGGATGGCCAGTACGGGAACAATTGCCAATCTGCAGGCTATTGAGAAGTAAAAAATAGTAAAGTGGTGGGGGTGATGTTTTGATTCATGAGTAAATTGGATTTGAGTGAGGCAGGGTTGCATGAAGTCGTCAGCCTCACTCCTCCAGAATCATCACAGTCCAGTGGTAGTTCAGAGACAAGATGAGTGGTGATGGCTCAAGATGTAGCAGATGCCCTTGGCATCTTTGATGTCTAACTAAGCTCTGAGCACTCCACAGTGTCTGCTTCAGCTGCTTTCATGGCCGTTGAAACAAATTGTTCTCATCCACCTATTCCACAAAGGAGGTCTTCACATGCTTGGGGTAGACACCCCCCTAACTCACCAATGGGTTTGAGATCCCTTGATTACCCTCGACCTGGTTTAGCCCATCTGGTGAAATGGTTTACTGGGGTGTGGCTGTTATGCATTTTATAGCTTCTTGGAGCCTTGGAGGTGAGAGTTGGGTGGACACCTAAAGAGGAAAGCATCCCTGAAAGGGCTTGGCAGCCATCACACCAGAGGCACCAGTCCTCTCTGAACACACCCTACACTGGAATAGGAAAAAGTCAACATCTGCTGGCAACTGGGGAGAACCATGGGAAAGAAGGCCTGAGCCAAAGCAAAGCTCAATGGTGAAAGGGCATGCAAGGAGAAGCCACAGGTGACAATATCCTTGAGAGCCATTGAAGGTGTGAGCTGTGGGAGGAGAGATTCTGAGCAAATCGAGCTCTCACCCACTGATTCTCTGGCAATTGCCTCTCTTTGTATCTGCAGTGTTTAGCAAGGTGCTTGGCACATAGAAGCGCTCAATAAAAGTTTTTTGATTGATTGCATTTGGACGAATAACACTAGGTGTCCCCAGGCTATACCTCTCCCCTCCGAGGTTATACTCTAAGTGACTGCATCTTTACAGGACTCCAGGGTAGGGTTGCTTATACATGGCTACTAATCTTTTTACAGACCCTAACATGAGTCCTATTTGTTTTCCTGAAGCTATGAATAAACCTGTTCACACTTTGATCCTTGTGAGCTAATGTACTTGTGCAGGTTAAGGGAAACAAATAAAGCTCATATGAGAGTCTATAAAAATACTAGTATACTAATAATACTCACATGTAAGCAACCATCCCTTCCTCTAGCGTCCAGTATAGCCTTAGTTGCTTATGTAGTATTACCCTGGGAAGGGCCACAGCATCAAAGCACCCAAAGTTACTCGGGAATGGGGAGAGTATTGGACACTGCAGTTCCCAGCTTACCTTGGGTGGGTACAATGAGCTGGAGAAGTGGGAAGAGTCCCTGGGCCCTTTGCATCAGGATGGAGACAAGAGGCTTACTTGTCAAGAATAGAGCCTGGACAGGATGTTCATGCTCCTGGAGGAAGATTGAGAATAGCACCACCTTAAGGTCTTCAAGAGGAATAGCAGTTACTGTTGCCCTGAGGATTTAACCTGAACTCAAACAGGACTTAGTAGGAAAGAAATTTCCTGTAGGGACATAAGTGAGCAAGGACTTGCAGATATTAACAACAATGTTGATATCAAATCATGTTAAAATACATTCTTCTCTTTTGACAATCCCATGTTCTGTTCTAGTCTAGCATAGCCTCTGTTCTACCTTGCCTCTTCCTCTCTCAATAGTCTTGACTCTGGCTACAGCTGATCCAGCCAAGCCCATCCTGCCTCACAGCACAGCAGAGGAAACCCACCATAAAACTCCCCTCTACCACATGCCACCAGCATAGCATCTGAATAGAGAAAGCTCAATCTGTCACTGGAATTAATTAACAGTTGATGTATTTTTTATAGAAATGTTTTCAGGTGCTGGAGGAATACTGCTCAGGGCCCTTGTTCCAGCTTAATAAGGCAAGAAAGAAATGCCCAAGGATTCGACTCTCACCTGGTATTGCTGATATCTGCAAAGCAGAATGGAAGGCTTTGAATTAAGCTCTGGACTTCAGGGAAGCAAAGTATCACCTGCGGGGTCTGTCAGACTTCTAAATAATGGAAATGTTGCTCCCCCTTTTTCTTAATAACTCTTTGTCATGGAAAATCGAGCCTTTTCCCTGCAGACTCTTCCTCCCTTAATTCCATTTGGAAAATAATGTGCATGCACAAATGTGTGCGTTCTGCCCTTTTTCAAATGGCAGTAGAACTAATCATCTCCCTTACGGCTTATTCACCCATGTCCTAGGTATCTTCAGCTCAACCAAAGAAATAGTGCCTAGGCTGCAGCAGCACTTCCTGGGAACTAGGAAATATGAACCCTTGCATAGACTCCAAGATGGCTTGAAGAAGAATTAGAAGGTGCATTGAGTCTTCATTGATCTTTCCATGTCCTTACTTTTGATGCCCATGTCCAGTTAAGACTCTGAGGGCTTTTAGGCTGAAGCTGGGCTATAGGGTCTCCTGCCTTCCTTTCCTTTTCCTTCCCTAGGTGATGGAGTGTCAGAACTCAGGGAGCTCTTAAAATGTAGAACCTTAGAATGTCAGAACTGAAGAGTCTAGAGCAGGGATGGGGAAACTAAAGGCTCAAGGCTATATGTGGCCATGTAGGTCCTCAAGTGTGGCCCTTTGAATCCTAACTTCACAGAACAAATGTGACCCTCTAGGTCCTCAAGGGTGACTCTTGAAGTTTGGGTTAAGTCAAAGGGCTGCCCTTGAGGACCTAGAGAGCCTCAAGACCACAGGTTCCCTACCCCTGCCCTAGAGGACTGCAGAATCTTAGAGTTGGTTGGGGCTTTGGAGGCCAACCAAACAAGAGTCCCTTGGCAGTGCTACTGATCAGTTGTCTTCTCACCAGGGTTCAAAGGCTTCCTTCCAAAGAAGGCGATTCAACTGTCTCTAGAGGCAGTCCACCTTTTCTGGATCCATTCTTTCAGTGTCCTAGGATGTATTCAATCTGGTTCAGGGGCCTGGAGCTTCAGAAAGGCAGTTAGGGGCTCTCTTACTTTCTCCTTATTTATCTTAGCTATCAACTCAATCAGAATAATTTTTGTTCTGTCATGATCAGTCCAGAGTTTGTTCTTGGCCAAAGAAGCAGCTCCATGATCTTTCTGTCATTTATCATTGTTTCATCCATCCTGAATGAAAGACTTTGCCCTTGTTTGAGTCTCCTCTAGAGACAGCTAGGTGGTATGGTGGATAGAGCACTGGGCCTGGAGCCAGTACAGACCTGAGTTCAAATCCAACCTCAAAACACTCACTAGTTCTGTGACTCTGGATAAGACAATTACCCAGATTATCTGGAAAATTGGATGACAATTAACCTCTGTGTCAGTTTCTCCTTCTGTAAAAGGGAGATTATAAAACTGCCTATCTCAATTAAATGAAGTAATATATTTAATGCCCCTAGCACAGTGTATGGCACATAGTAGGTACTTATTACCTCCCTTCCTCTTTTGCTTATTATTGCTTTAAAAACCACTTTCTGTTGTCCTTAGTTTACCTCATTTCACTCAATTTGGGCTCCTAACAGGATTCTTTCAAGACTGTCCTGCCTTTCTATTCATCCTCTATTATTTGGCCTTACTTCCATCTCTGATATATATCTTTAAAAACTATGTCAGTACATCTTAAATTAGAAGAGCAAGGAAGAAATTATCTTTCAGGTTTCTGGATAAAAGAAAAGTTCAGGACCAAACATAAGATAGAGTAAATCACAGAAGATAAAATGAACAATATTGACCACATGAAATGTTTTTGTGCAAATAAAAAGCAATTAAACTCAGAAGGGAAAAAATTAACTGGGGAAAAAATCTTTGCTGTAAGTTTCTCTGACAAGATTTATAAGGAGATGATTCAGATGTATAAGGTTAAGAGCCATTCCCCAATTGATAGCTGGTGAAGGGATATGAACAGCAGTTTTCTACTGAATAAATAGAAGTTATTAATAGCCATATAAAATACTCCAGATTGCTAATAGAGAAATGCAAATCAAAGAAACTCTGAGGTTCTACCTCATCCCCATCAAATTGGTGAAATTGACCAAATTTGACCAAAAAAGGGGGAAATGACAAATGTTAGAGGGGCTTAAGGAAAACACACATACTAATATATTATTGGTGGAACTGTGAATTGGCCCCATCAATTGCTGGAAAGCAATTTGGAATTATACCCCAAAAGTTACTAAACTGTACATATCCTTTGAACCAGCAATACTACTACTAGGACCATCATCAAGATATCAAATAGGGAAAAGACCTGTATGGGGAAAAATTAGAGTAGTTCTTTTTGTAGTAGTTGTTGAATTGTTCCAGTTGTGTTCAACACTTTGTGACACCATTTAAGTTTTTCTTGGCAGAGATACTGGAGTGGTTTGTCATTTCCTTCTCATTTTACAGATGAGGAAACTGAAGCCAACAGGATTAAATTATTTTCCCAGGGTCACACAACTACCAAGCATCTGAGGCTAACGTCAAATTCAGACTTTTCTGAGTCAAGGGTCGGGGTACTATCCACTGTACCTGGATTACCTGGAACCAGAAACTAAAGGGGTGCTAAATAATTAGGGAATGGCTTAGCAGATTATGGTATATGAACGCAATGGAATAGCATTGTACCATAAGAAATGACCAAAAGGATGGTTTCAGACAAACATTGGAAGACATATATGACCTGATGCAGAGTGAAGTGAATAGAACCAGGAGAACAATATCTACAATATCAATATTGTAAAGAACTTCAAAGGGCTAAAGAACTCTGATCAATGCAATAACCAACCACAATTGTCAAGGACCAGGGATGAAGAAGGCTATATCTCCTGACAGAGAAGTGATAGATTCAGAGTTAGCGCAATACCTGGCACATAGTAAGTGCTTAAGAAATGTGTATTGACTGACTGATAGGCTGTAGATTGATATATATATATATATATATATATATATATATATTGGACATGGCAGTGTGGGAATTTGTTTTACTCAGATCTAAATATTTGTTAACAAGGTTTTGTTTTTCTTTTATTTTCCAGTGGAGATTCTTATTACCACTTTCCAAATGGGGAGGGAGAAGCTCTGAGAGGGAGAGGGAAGAGGAAAGGAATGCCTGCTAAATGCAGAAGTGAAAAATAACAAATTTAAAAAGTATATATTGGGGGATGCTAGGTGGCACAGTGAATAGAGCACCATCCCTGGAGTCAGGAGGAACTGAGTTCAAACCCAGCCTCAGACACTTAACACCAAAAACCCCCCAAAACCTAGCTGTGTGACCTTGGGCAAGTCACTTAACCCCAATTGCCCTCCAAAAATAAAAAGGCAAAAAAATATTTAAAGAAAGCATGTATTGGTCAATGAATTCCTTTTGAACTTACGTGGGTCTCTTTAGACCAGAGATCTGTAGACAGATATCAGTGAATCTGAACTTGGATGGGCAAAAAACAATATCTTTATTTTCACTAAAATTCCACTGAAATTGAGCATTTCCTTCAATTATTTAAAACCACTATTCTGTGAAGGGGTCTATAGGCTTCACCAGATGCCGAAGGAATCTATGACAGAAAAAGGTTAAGCACCCCTACTTTAGATAGTACCCCACTTCTTGCTTATCAAAACTGGTTTCTCTTGAAGTCTTTGATATTTTATTCTGTAGCTTCTCATCCTTCCTGGGTTTACTTTACCTGTAGAATTTTATTTTATAGGATCCCACCTTTCTTTCATCTGAAGACTTTGTTTGCTATCTGGTCTCTTAAGATCTAGAACAAGATTATTCCCAGCTTTTGTTTTTTCTTTATCCTTGATTCTAACATGGAATAGTCATTTCACCTTCAAGGTTCTTACCATTCCCATTCCAGAAACCAGTGTTTATTAAAAAATCAGACCAAGGATAGAATTTCCTAGAGAGAGATGGAGACAACTCCAGGCAACATCCAGGTACCTGAAGTTCCGTGTCACTACTATATCTGGACTCTGTATCAAGCTTATGATCTATTTTCTGACTTTGATTACTCCTTCCTTCTGTCCCGATTGGGCTAACTCCAACGACAAAATTGTTCCTGCCTTGTCTCCATTGACCTTCATCTAAGTGTTCTCCCTTCTGGTTCCTGGGTTTCCTTTTCAATTTCAAATGAATTGATTAATTAATTAACTTCAAATGCAATTAAAAGCACTTGCTTTGGCAGCACATATACTAAAATTGGAATGATACTGAGAAGATTAGCATGGTCCTGGCACAGGTATGACAGGCAAATTTTGTGAAGCGTTCCATATTTTTACAAATACCTTGTGGGACTGCCTTTCCTTCTCAAAAGCTGGATGAGCTGTGGCTGAGGCCCACCGTCCAAAAGTAAATGTTCCCAGAGAGGGCCTCTTCAAACCTGACCACTCTCAGTATTGAGTTCTGGCCAGGTTAAAGACTCCAAGTACCCAACTACAACATCTTCTCCATCCAGCCTCTCCTCCATAGAATAATTAATTGGATGTAGGTTCAAAAAATACTGTAAAAAAAGGAGACATTTGGGGCTGGGGGAGTCCCACCCTGATTTCCTTAATTTCTTTTTTTCTTTTTTTGGAGGAAGGCAGGGCAATTGGGGTTAAGTGACTTGCCCAAGGTCACAGGGCTTGTTTTTATTTTCAGTGTATGTGGTCACATTTGAACTCAGGTCAACTCCAACTCTATTAACTGCATCACCTAGTCACCTGGCTGATTTCCTTAATTTGCACTCCATAAGCATTTGCCTGTACTACTCAGATTTCTTAGGTTATCAAGCTGTTCATAGAATATGTTCTCTAATGCAATGGTTAACTGTGTTCTAGTATTTAAAGGACTCACTTGGGAGAAGGATTCAATTTTTAATGCTTGTCCCTAGAAGGCAGAGCCAGGAGCAGTGGGCAGAAGTTACAGAGAGTGACATTTAGGCTTAGGGTAGAAATTAACTTCCTAGCAATGGAAGCTGTACAAAATAGGTATGGGCTGTCCCTGGAGATGGTAAACTCCCATTCAGTGGTGGTCTCACTGGCAGATTCTCATTTATCAGTTATGTTAGAGAGAGGATTCTTGTTATACACAGGTTAACCTGTAGGGCCCCTGAGGTTACTTTTGATTTTTATGTCCTCATGGGTGTAGTATAGAGCACTGCACACAGAAGGCACTCAATAAAAGCCCAAGCAACTCATTTGCTGTTCGGTTATACAACTTGGGACAGATTCCTTTGTATTCCTCCCTTCTGAATAGAAAAACCAGGCACAGAATTCTTTCCAGGTGTCCTAATTCCCAGCTTGTTCTGTCAATACATTAGGGTTATTTGAATACATGCAGTCCTGCAGGCAAGAGAATAACAATCTCAGCAGATGCCAATTACAAATTCCTGGGCCAACATAAAACTGTAATCAGCTGGATGGCCTAGCTGAGGTCACTGGCATAAATCTTATTAGAAACCACAGTCTCTAACAGATGGCCACTCTGGGAGAAGAAAAGGAAGATCCTCCTCCAGAGTAGCCCCAAAGAACAATCTCTCCACAGGTCTGGGGCTTTATCTCTTTGGAATATTGCCCCCAAAAGGTCACCCGAAAAGAATCTGAATTGGCACAGGTGACTTCAGGAAATCCTGAGAGAGTGGATGTATAAATGAAAAAGCATATCCTAGGTGATCACTATGCCCTGGGGATACAGATGTAAAAAAGGGCCCCTGTGCTCAAGAAACTTTGATTTCGAAAGGGGAAGACAGCATATGTGGTGAAGTAGAGGCCAAGAAGCGATTTTTGATCTTGGACACAGGATGGTGAGGGGAATCATATGGCAAAAGTAATTGACGCATCTGTTCCCTGGTAGTGTTGATTTGTTTACTGATCTTAGAGGTAGTGGCGGTTAGGGGAGATGGACAGAGGGCGGAAGAGGATGCCAACAGTCTGAAGTCCTATCACTCTCTGTCTCTTTCACTATACCCTCTTGTCTTTGTGTGGGTGACTCAACATTTCTGTCTTCGCTCCACCTTGAAATTTTTGCTGTCCCCTTTTCCCGTTCAATCTTGGGCCCTCTCCCCCTTCTCTCACTACCTGTCCCCTTTCCCCCTTCACTCTCTCTGTACCAACTTCCTCTTCACTGTCTCTGGCCCCTCTACCTCATCACTCTCTCTATCCCCTGTCTCCCTTCCTTCTCTGTGCCCTTTCAAACTTCAATCTCTCTGTCTCCTCTCCCCCTTCATACTTTCAGTCCCCTCTCCCTGTTCACTCTCTCGGTCCCACTCACCCTTCACTCTTTCTTTCACTTCTCCCTTGTGACTGTCTCTGTACCCTCTCTGCCTTCACTCTCTTGGTCACCTCTCCCCATTCACTCTCTCTGTCCCCTCTCCACCTTAACTCTCTCGCTGCCCCCTCTACACCTTTACTCTTTCTCTGTCCCCTCTTGCCCTTCACATTCTCTTTGTTCCCTCTTCCCCTTCACTCACACTGTACCCTCTCCCCCTTCTCTGTCCCCTCTCCCTTGTCACTCTCTCTGTCCCCACTTCTCTGTCATTCTTTCTGTGCCCTCTGACCCTTCACTCTCTTGGTCCCATCACCCCTTTCACTGTCTTTCTCTCCACTCTCACTCCTTTCTCTCTCTGTCCTTTTCCCCCCTTTACTCTCTCTGTCCTCTTTCCCCCTTCACTCTTTCTTTCAACTCTCCCCATTCACTCTCTGCCCCTCTCCACCTTCACTCTCTCTCTGTTTCCTCTACCCTTCATTCTCTCTGTGTCCCCTCTTCCCCTTCACTCTCTTTGTTCCCTCTTCCCCTTCACTCACACTGTCCCCCTTCCCCTTCTCTGCCCCTCTCCTTTGTGACTCTCTCTGCCCCCTCTGCCTCTTCACTCTCTCTGTCCCCTTGCCCCTTTCACTGTCTTTCCACTCTCACCCTTTTCTCCCTCTGTCTTCTTTACCCCTTCATTCTCTGTGTCCCCTCTCCCCCTTCACTCTCTCTGTTCCCTCTCCTCCTTTATTTTCCCTCTCCCCTCTATTATTCACTCTCTGTGTCCTCTCTCCAGTGTTCCTGTCTCTCTGTGTTCCCTCTGCCACTTCACTGTCTCTGTCCCCTCCCCCTTTCACTCTCTCTGTGCCCTCTCCCGCTTCATGGTCTCTCTCTCCAGTCTCCCCCTTCTCTCTCTCTCTCTCTCTCTCTCTCTCT
>JAQQSW010009064.1:0-13318 GCA_028646575.1 Pseudocheirus occidentalis
GCCCCCCCCCCAGCTTTGGCTTGCTGAAAGTGCTCCCCAGGACCACCACCCAAGACCATGATCTAGATCCAGGCCGCTCAACACAAGAGCACTTGGCCCTGATCAATCGACTCATCCCCCCTGTGGGTTCTGTGTCTTTGCTGTTCATATTTACTTAAAGCTGTGGATTCCTGGGCCACCAGATATGAATGTGAGCCAAAGTAAAAATCAAATCATCCCTAGAAAGAATGGAATTATTTGAGACACTACCTCATTTGCCAATTGATTTGAGAATATCCATATTAAAAGATGAGCAATAAAGAGATTTGTCTTGTTTGCAGGGCAAAAAAGACATTTTTCTAGTGCTTCTGCTTATGGATCTTCTGGGATCAGGATGGGAGGGTAGGGCGCAACAGAGGGCTGTGACCCCTGGAAATCTATGCATCACAGGAATTTCTCCCACTTGCTTTGGAGATGGAAGCTAACTCTGAAATCAGGTGACTTAAAGATTCCTTCTCCCTTCTTCCCTTCTTCTCTACAACTGGGTGAAAAGCCATTTTGAAGCTTTCTAGACCTTTCTTCACTCCCACTCCCATCATGCACCACCAGTGATAATGTTAAAGTTTCCCTAAATTCACACCAAGCTCCCAACTCCTTTGTTTGCACTAGTCCCTTTCTCTGGAGTACCCTTCTCTCCAGTCTCTGCCTGTTTAAAGTCTTTTCATCCTCCAAGACCCAGCTGCCTTTTCCCAGTAAAGAAGTCTGCTGTATTCCCAGTGTGTATATCCAGGATGTTACAGAGAACTTCTCAAGACTTACATAAACCATATGACTACATGACTATCTACTTCTGGTAATTCAAGGTGGGTATGTGTATTGGTGGCAGGGCTTGGGGAGGGGCCAGAGAGAGAGAAATTATAGGGCCAGAAGAAAACCACAAAGCTCTGCTAAGGATTATGAACTCTTGGGCAAGAATGTGAAGGACCTAAACACAGGGAATATTTTTTATTGCTGTTGCCAATAGAAGGCAGTGACTTTGGGAAGAAAAATGAGTATGTAGGAAACTAGCAGCTGGTGAAGAAGATGGTGTCTCTGAACAAGATTCAGATTTCTGGACCACAGCTTAAAATATCAAAATGACAGGCTTTTGGCCAAGGATGAAGAGCACCTAATGAGGGCTGGTAAAATTGTATTTGCCTGGTGTATTGCAAATCTAATCAAAAAGGCTTTGAACGGGAAAAGGAAAGGGGAGGGGGAGAAATGTCTGAATTTATCTACCAAGCTAGAAGCCATAAAGAACAGCTCTACTTTTGGAAAAATAATAGCAGTAAAGATGTCTAGAAATTCAGAGGGGAAAAAAATCTAAGAAAGAAGCCAGAAATTATATATATGACTTCAGATGTCTATATACAAATGTACAAAACATAGGTGAACTAAAATAAGCAAGGTAAAACATATCCCAGTGCATGAAGGCAAATTTGTCACCGTAGTTGTTACTGAGACATGCCAAGATAGAATCTTGGATAGGCATACGACTCTGGAAAGTCATATCCCATTTTTAAAAATCTCAGAATTTATAAAGGGGTTATGTAGTAACATTTTCTATTTAAAAGAATGTGCCCACATGCATAGATCCAGGAATAAAGGGTACCTGGGGACCTGTCAGATTGGGAGGAGGAATCTAGTGGTGTGGGATTGCCCCTGTTCTATATCATTTTTACCAGAGGTTTGGATAAGGGCACAACTGGCATGGTTATCAAATTTGTGGTTGACACATATGAAAGTCAATAAACTGGGTGGCAGAGGTGTCATCTAAAAAGAATTCAGAAAATGGAGTGAGTCTATCAAGATAAAATTTAGTAAGGATAAATGTAAAGTCTTACACTTGGATTCAAAAAAATCAACTTCACAAGTGCAAGATCTCAGGCTCAATTGAATGCCACAATATCCAAGGCTAGGGAGGTGATAGTGCTACTAGTCTGACCACTTCCAGAGTACTATATTCAGAGCTGAGTGCCATGGTTTAAGAAGGATGCTGTAAAGGATGCAGAAGAGGATGACCAGGATGATGAAGGGTCTCGAGATCAAGATGAAGATTGATTGAAGGAACATGGTATATTCAGCCTGGTAGAGAGAAGCTTAGGGGGGGACAGGACAAATACCTTGAAATATCTGAAATAATGTGGAAGAGGGCAATGGATAAAAGTCATTTTGGTGCAAATTTAAGCTAGACATTATGAAAAAATAAAAACCTTTCTACCACTGAACGCTGTCCAAAAGTTAAATGGCCTGCTTTGGGAAGTAGCAGGATTCCCCTTCTCTTGAGGTCTTAAACTAAAATCTAGCTGGCTACTCATTGAGTATGCCATAGAAGGGATGCCTTTCTTCCTTTCTTTCATCCCCTCTCCAACTAGCCCCACCCCCAGCAAAAATGTCTGCATTTCATTAGCTACCTTGTATGAAAAAGAAGCATCTTTTCAAAGTACATCTGTAAATGGATGACTACATTCAAAGAATCAAGGGAAGATTTGTGTGAAATAAACAGAAACTGAGAAAAAAATACATAATGACTACAAAATAGAAATTAGGAGATTAGTAAGTGAATGCCAAACTCTGAGTAATTGCAATAGACCATCTTGGTCCTAGAGAGAAGATGGTGAAATATATAATTCTCTCAGCAGAGAAGAAAGAGTCTATGGAGGCAGAACGTTTCATACATTGTCAAAGACCTTCAGAGAATTGGTTGTTTGGCTGAACTGCTTTTCTTCCTTACTAGATAGGATTCAGAAGCTGCACCAGCAATGTTGTAATGTAAAACCAAAATGCATTGATAAAGCTTATCTTAAAACAAATAAAAGCAGGGATAGAGGAAACCTTCAAGAAAAGCCATGAGTAGGAAGGTGTTTTGTGTGGGTTTTTTTTTCAACACTACCTTTTACCCATGGTCAGCAACGTCACCCAATCACCTAATATGCTTTCTGGCACACCCGAATGCAATTTGTTCAAACTTGGCAATAGTTGGAGTGGCTTAATGAGAAACTGCTTCTTGATTTCTTGTAAGACCTGCCTACATTTGTAGCACGCCGATTTTCATTGTACCATTCATTTGCCTTGGCTGTTCAAAGCTCTCTGCGGAGTTCAAAATATGCATGTTTCAATAAGCATTTAAAATTGACATTAAAATTCTGAATAGTGAGGTGCATATAGATGAATGTAGATACCTTCCAGGATTAAGGAACCTTACACAGAGGACATTAGAGCTGCAAGGGACCTTAAAGGTCAACTAGTCCAACCCCCCTCATTTACAGAGAGCACTGAAAGATCCCAGAGAGGAGAAAAGACTCCCCCAATGGCAAATTAAGGACAAAACCTAGGTCTAAAACACTGGTCTCCTGGCTCTCACCACATCATCACTACTGGATTTTTCTTTTCTTTTTTTGGTTTTGTCTTTGAATTTGCAACGCCCAGCTGAGGGCTTGGGCAGGTGCTTAGGAAAGGCCTGTTGATTGAATGCTGATTGATTCAGGTTTGTCGGTCACATAGGAGATGGCATGTGTAGCATGAGCCTTCCAAATCCAGGCCAAGTCAGGGAATACAGTGGCCATGGCACATGGACATGGGGAATAGCCACATCACCCCTCTCCCTGCTACTCCATGATCCAAAGGAAATCTCTGCTGCTGCAGAGAGCAGTAGCAATCTTGAAATTATCTGTTTCTTGGCCCAAGGAAGACATGGTACTCACAGGTTGAAAAGAATAATTAAATATAGATTGAGAGTAAGGGACTGCCACTGTGAGTATGTATATTGGGGATGTTATGAAGGAGATATATTGATAGCAATAGAGATAAATTTGATTTCAATGTGTGATTTTATTAATGCAATGAACTCCCAGTATGGAAACTCTCCATTGCACATTGGCAAGCTGTCTGATTGCCTGGAGAGGCTAAGAGACTTTCCCAATAGCATCCACCAAATATGTGTCAGAGGCAGGCCTCAAATACATGTCTCATCTCCTCCAAGACCTCTCAGTAACAATCATAACATTTCCATAGTGCTCAAAGGTTTGGCAAAGCACTTTAGATTCATGATCTCATTTTGTTTGCCCTGGACCTCAGGAGGCACCTTAATATGATGTTTCCTCTCTCCACTGAGGAATGGCAAACTGAGGGGTTAATACCAGGAGTCCCTCCCTTTATAGCTCCTTTGGACTCTTAGACTCTAAAACCCTACTTATATTTCAACAAGCTCTTAACAAAACTCTGGAGGAGGAAGGTGATACCCCCTTACAAATATGACCCCTGGCAAAATTGGAGCCTTGGCCTAGAACTACTTGAAAACCCTTACAAGAATAGATTTTTGTCTCAGAGCTAAATGTTTCTTTACCCACATAGATTAGAATATACTATATTTAGAACTGGAAAAAACCCAAACTAAAGAGATCTTCTAGTCCAACTCTCTTATTTTCTAGTGGAGGAAACTGAGGCCCAGATAGATAAAAATTATTTTGAATCATGGAATTTATCATGGAATCATAAATCAGGAGCTGGAAGGAATGTCAAAGACCTAGTCTAACCACCTCAATTTATAAAGGAGAAAACTGAGACCTAGAGAAGGGAAGAGACTTAAAACATAAACCAGCGAGGTGGTGGTGCAGTGCACAGAGTGCTGGGCCTGGAGTCAGGAAGACTCATCATCCTGAGGTCAAATCTGGCCTCAGACATGCACTAGCTGTGTGACCCTGGGCAAGTCACTTAACTCCATTTGCCTCCATTCCTCATCTGTAAAATGAACTGGAGAAGGAAATGGCAAATCATTCTAGTACCTTTGCCAAGAAAGCCCCAAATGGGGACATGAAGAGTTGGACATGACTGAACAAAAGCCTCTTTCTCCCCCTGCCCTCATGATCAAGACCAGGGCAGCATTGTTGGCAGCAGCAGTCAGGTTCTTCTCCCAGACCCTCTTCTTTGAAGGTAACTCCTAATTTTCTCTGCCCTAGGAAGTACTGTGTGATTACCTGGAAGATGGCCATCAGGCAGAGGACAAATCTGTGATAACCCTATTTTTTTTAAAAAATAAAAATACTTTTTTATTAAAAAATCCTTTTCAGAAGCATTAAATGTGTGACTTATGCTACAAAATCCTACCAATTAGATGTTGTTTTCAAGTACAAACTTATTCAATTGCACTTCCCCTCTCTCTCATTGCTCTTTGGTTGCAAGAAACAGCATTGCCATTGACGAGTCTAACCCTAACCCAAATCTGCTATTGACTACCATTTGCCACGGGAGTTGGGGGCAGGTCATGTGTGGTTAAACACTCTTCAGATCTGTTGCTTGGCGGTCCCTTGGTCTGGGCTAAGGGTCCCATGAAATCCCCCACTGAAGGCATCATCAAACATCCCAGCATCAGAGATTAGAGCTGGATGGAAACTAAGAGGTAATTTTGTCCAGTCCCTTAATTTCACAGATAAGGAAATTGAAACCTAGAAATGGGAGGTCCTTGCCTAAGGTCACACATAGGATCATAGATTTAGAATTGGAAGGGAGCTCTGAAGTAGATCATGTGGACTTCTACTGAAGGTGTCCCAAGTGGAAAGCATTTAAGAAGCCCTAAATGTACCCCAGTTTGCTTTACATAGAAGGAAATTACAAAAGGAGGAAAAATTCCTTATGTAGGAACCCTAGAAGGGAGAAGTGACTTATCCACAGTCATTTACATGGTAGATAGCAAAACTCAGTTTTGGACTTGGGTTTTCTAGTCCTGAATCCAGCGGAGGAAAGATGTTGTATATCACATTGTCTTGAGGCTAGAGTGGACCAAAGATGCTATTTAATTGGAGGCAGCATGGCATAGCACAAAAATCACTGAATTTTGAGTCAGAAGACCTGGATTACAATCTTGGTTTTGCATTTGCTAGCTATGTGACCATCGGCAAGTCATTAAACCTCTCTGTGCCTTAGTTTCCTCCTTGGTTAAATGAGGGGCAAAAAGGCAACATGGTGTGATAGAAAAACACTAGGTTTTGAGTAAGAGTGAGCTCCAAGACTAGCTCTGCTGCTTAATGTGTCAGCTTTTGGTTGCGTGACCTTGGGAAAGTCATTGTCTTTCTCAGCATCGGGTTCCTTTTCTATAAAATGGGGATAATGATATTTGTCCTTTCTACCTATCAGATCAGTTGCAGGGAAAGTACTTTATAAACTGCAAAGGGCTATGTAGATCTCATCTGTCATGAAGCTCCCTGAACTTTGGTCTCCTCACCTTTAAAATGGGTATTATGATATTTGCATTACCTGGGCTGTTACAGAGAAAGAGCTTTGAAAGTGTCAAGGTGCTCATGAAATGTGGTGTTACTAGTCCCTGGCTTACACTTCCTTGTATTCATTCTAGCGTCTGTTACATAGTTTTATCTTGCCATCCCCCCTTCTGGTCCAATGGATCCATCTTGGTACAGTTTATTCCATGTTCTGTGTCTTTAGCATTTGTTTATTTGCTGATGTTTCTCCTTAGCAGTAATTAGGAGTTAAGATTTTAGATTCTAGAATCCCAGAGTCCTAGATCTCAAGATGGACAGGACCTCAAAGACCATCTAGCTCAATCTCTTCATTTTACAGAGGGGGAAACTGAGTCCCAAAAAGGCTAAGTGTCACATAGGTAGTGAGTCTCAGAGAAAAGATTTGAACCCAGGTTGTCTGACTTGAAACTTTCCATTGTCCAATGAATTTTCCATTTTGTCAGAACAAAAAGATGAATAAAATGTCTTTAAAAGTCCTTCCTGGTCACAATTCTTTTGTGAACTTTCCCAGCATAGTAATAATACCTCTGTGCCTTCTCCACAACACTCCTGTGAGATTCTCATTCCTTTGGCAGCCTTCTGTGGCTCCCTTTCACCCTTAGTCTCTTGTCTAAGGACCTCACCTTGACTCATATGTCACTAAAAAAAATCACCACCCCAGGCCACTATCCGAGTGTCCCATCTCAGCTCCCTCAGACACCTTTTTTCACTATCTCCTCCTTCTAGGCTTGGATGTGTCCCTTCTTGCCAAAACTACATTCACCCATGATCCTGTTTCATTCTGTCTTTTTCAGCAGATTGCATCCCCATAATCTCTGCCTTCTCATTAATCTTTGGTCTCTCTCTGTCTAATAAATCCTTCTCTACTGCCTACAAACATACCCATGTCTTCCCCATACACAATACCCCCCTTATTCCATCCTACCACCCCCAGAAGATGGTATCCTTGAGCTCTCTTCCCTTTCACGGCCAAACCCCTAGAAGAAATCCTTTACATTCAGTGCCCCCTCTTCTCTCATATTCTTAAACCCTCAGTGATCTGAATTCCAGCCTCATTGCTTGATTGAAATTGCTCTCTCCAAATTGCCAGTGATTTAATTGTCAAATCTCATAGTCTTTTCTCAATCTTGATCCTTCTTGAGCTTTCTATAGCCTCTAACATGGTTGCTCACTTACTTCTCCTGGATATTCTCCTCCTTTCTAGGTTTTTGTAATGCTGCTTTCTCCTGGTTCCCTTCCTTCCTACCTGACTACTCCTTCTCAGTCTCCTTTGCATCCTCCAGGTCATAACCAATAATTCTGAGCCCTCTCTCCTACCCCTAACCCTGTGCCAGGCTCCCTTCCCTTTTGTCTCTATATTCTGTCCCTTGATCAGCACATGAACTCCAATAGGGTCAATCATTGTCTCTATGTAGATGATTCAAGGATATCCGTATCCAGCCATAGTCTCTCTCCTGAGCCACAGTCATGCAACTGCCTTTGGGGATTTTAACATTTAATGTCTCATAGGGATCTCAAACTCAATATATCCAAAAAGAATTCATTAACTTTTCCCCAAAACCCTTCCCTCTTCTGAAATTCCATATTACTGTCGAGTGTACCACCATCTTATCAATCACAGTCTGAGAACCTTACTGTCAGTCTCCACTCCACACTTTCAGTCATCTCACATGGCCAATCTCTGTTACTAAGTTTTGTCATGTTTACCTTCATAACATCTCTCATGTATGTTCCCTTCTTCTCTCTCTCTCTCTGTCTCTCTCCAGAGCCGCCATGCTAGCTCAAGCCTTATCACCTCTCACCCAGACTACTGTAATAGCCTAAGTGATCGTCCTGCCCGAAATCTCTCCTCACTCCAATACATTCTCCATATAGAGACCAAGGTCATTTTTCTAAACTCACCTTCTGCAGGAGTTTTCTTCAGCCCCGCCTTCCCCTAAGCTGCTAGTGACATCTCCTCTGAGGTTATCTCCACTAATACTGTAAATATACTGTCTGCATCTAGTTATTTACACGTTTTCTCTCCCACGTAAGCCCCATGAGGAAACAGACTATTTTTGTCTTTCTCTTAGCATGGAGTCTGACATAAACCAAGTGCTTAAAGAATTCTCACAATGTCACCTCCCTGCTCAAGGAACTGCAGTGACTCCTTATTACCCCCCTACACTTCTGTTTCGAGGTCAAAGTCCTTTATAAGTTGCCATCTTTCTACACTTACAGTCTTCTTATGCTTTATACCTCCCTCCACAGTCTACACGACATCTAGCTACACTGGCCTACTTGTAGTTCCTAGGTTGGGGCACTCAATCTCCCATTTTTGTGCCTTTTCATTGGCTGCCCCTCACCCCTTCACCTGTGACTCTTAGTTTCCCTGGTTTCCTTCAAGACAGAGCAAAGCCCACCTTCTTTGGGAGCTTTTCTCAGCTCCACCTTCCCCCATACTGCTGGTGACTTCTCTGTGACTCTCTTCCACTTCCAGGGTATAGATCTTGAATGTATCTAGTTATTCACATGTTTTCTCTCCCATATGAGCTCCAGGAGGGCATGGGCAATATTTGCCTTTCTCCATAGCCCCCACACTTAGCATGGAGTCTGACACAGAGCAAGTGGACTTATTGACTTATGAGTGGCACCATTTCAATTTTGCTGTGAAAACTGAGATTCAGAAAGGCCAAGTGAATTGCTGAAAGTTATAAAGCTTATATATGTCACAGAAGGGATGTGAGCCATAGAATCACAGAACCTCAGAGAAGGGTCTATAAGAGCCAGCCAGTTCAATCCATACATGAAAAAGGTCTCCAACTATAGCACCCACTGGGGAAGGGGGGGCATTTTTCTTCAGGATAGCTCACACTAGGGGGAAGTTTGGGGTGATGTCAAATCTCATATTGTCTCTTTGCAATTTCTACCCAAGACTCCTCAGTTATCAGGAGGAATGCTCTTTCCACCATACCACACTTGAATTCATGAGCACCTTACAAACAAGCAATCACTATGGTCACCTATCAAGTAATTAAGAAGACAAAATGCTCATTTAAATTGCCCATGGGCTAGTTAGAAAGCATTCAAGTCTTAGTGTTGGGAGCTCTGGACACTAATCAGTTCTGATGCTACTTTGCAACTGACAAACTCATAGCTGCCCTGAGCCTCAGTTTACCCTTCAGAGAAATGGAGAGAACACTACCAGCTCTACGTACCTCATGGGACAATCCCACCAATCCAATGTGTGAGTGCCCTTTGAAAAGCATAATGGCACAAATGCAAGAAGATGTTTCATTTTTTGCAAAGCTTTCATAGATTTTTAAAATCTGGCATGAATATATTGTAGAATCAGTCTCAGATTTGGAAGGGACCTCTGAGGAAGCTGCCTAGTACAAAATGAGGATAGCCTATAAAACATCCCTGACAAATAGCTACTCAGTCTTTGTTTTTCCAAGGACAGAGAGAATAACTCCTCACAGAGATAGCCCATTCCACAGCAGGACAGTCCCATTAATAAGATTTTCCAATTTACAAGCCCAACTCAGCCTCACTATAACTTTGCCCCTTTATTAGATAACATGAGGTCCCTTCCAGCTCTATAACTATGATCCTATGAATGACCTTGGGCAAATCCCCTTCCCTCATGTCCCTTCCTTCCCCTACCCAGGAACCAGGCCTCAGTTTCCCCTTCTGTAAAATGAAGGGGTTGGATTCAATGACCCCTGAGGTCCCTTCCAGCTTAGACTTATGAATCAATGTTCCTATGATCCTGTTTTCTGAATAAAAATACCAGCTCTGCTATAGCTTACTGTGTGACCGTAGCCAAGTCCCCTCCCTTCTCTGACCCTTAGTTTCTTGTCAATGAAATGAGGGGTTGGATTCAGAGTTCTCTGATGCCCCTTCTAGTTCTAAATCTATGGTTCTGTGAGAAATCAAATGCTATTGAACAGGTAATTGGCACACCCTGAATAGAAGGCTGTAAAGAAGATGGAGAGTCCCTGAGAATGGTAGAGTCACTACCTCTCTCTATGGTGCACAAGGCAGTACAAATGAAATATTTCCACAAAGCTGTGGTCTCCAACTGCAATGAAGTCAAAACATTGAACCTAGAAGGAGTAAAAAGCTTTCTCTGTGGGCCAAAGGAAACCATACCCCTTTGTCCCCTGGTGTTTGTCCACCATGATCGTGGAATTCTGAATTTGTGAGATAGGCACCTGTTTCCAAGCATCAGACTGCCTGGTTACTGCTACCAGGGAAATGGGGGGGAGGGGCTGAGTTGAGCTCCCCTCCTCCGACAGCCCAGAGGATGGCAAACCAATGAAGGTGGCCAATTTTATCCAGCCTGAACCGTCAGGAGGCTGTAGCAGATGAAACAGGTTCCCCATAGGGAAACCAGGTCAAAAAGCCCAAGGAAACAATGCCTGGAGGTTCTAGGTAACCTAGGCTGTCAAAGAAAGGCAGAAGTACGACTCCATTCAAGGACCCTTGATCTCAGGAAAAAAAAGTCCATATTTTGTTTTCTTCTGTAGCCAAGAATAAATCTTTAAGGTGGGGGTGGGGCATGAGAGGTTGTAGGTGACCTATTCCCCAAGCTGACCTTTGCCCTTCTCCCTTGGCCCTCACAGTTACTCAGCCCACTAACAAAAATTTAGCAGGCAAAAATTTCCCTCAGCATCATGTCCCACTGGGGATCTGTTGTATGAAGACCAAAGCACAGAGTGACAGGCCACTAAAAGAACACAATGAGAGTGATCAAAGTTAGGATTTTAATGAGTACTATGTGCCAAACACTGTGCTAGGCACTAGGGATACAAAGAAAAACTAAAAGCCTGAACAGTAGCTGCCATCAAGGAGCTCATTCTAATGGGGATGGGGTAGACAGCTGCTATATGAGTAGATGTATGCAGAGTCAAAGGATGGGTAATCTTAGAAGGGAAGGGTCAGGGGCTGAAGGCCTGGGAAAGGTGGCTTTGGGGCTAAGACTTGAAGAAAGCCAGAAATGTCAAGGGGTGGAAGTGAGGAGGGAGGACATTCCAGGCATGGGCAACAGACAATACAAAGGCACGGAAGTAGGAAATGGATGGTCAGATGTGAGGAGCAGCAAGTGGGCTGGTATTGCTGGAAATGAAGCACAAGAATGCTGGAAAACTAGGAAGGGAGCAAGCTATGAAGATGCCAAACAGAAGAGTTTATACTATATCCAGGAGGCCACTGGGGTTTATTGCACAGGGGTAGCAAGAATGGAGTGAGAAGGGGCAGACCAAGCTTCAGGACACTCCTTTGGGCAGCAGCTATATGGAGGATTGATTAGAGTGGGGAAAGACTTAAGATAGGGAGAAAAAGAGTTGACGAGGGCCTGGGGTAGAGTAGCAACCGTGTGAATAGAAAGAAGGGGACATATCTAAGAGATGTTATGGAGAAAGAAAAATAAGAATTGTCAACTGGCTTCTTTTGTGGGGTGATTGAAAGTAAGGACTTGAAGAGGACACTGAGACAGAGAATGTGGGAGAATGGGAAGATTGTGTTGCCTTGAATGGTGATAGAAAATTCTGAACAGGTGAGGGCTGGGGATGGGGCAAAGATAACGAATTCTGTTCTGGACATGTTGAATTTGAGATGACTATGACACACTAAGTCCCAACAGTCTAAAAGGCAGTTGGATATGAGAGATTGGAACAACTCCAAAGAGAGGCGGGAATTCTCTATATAGAGGGTAAATGGAGAAGGCAGTATCAGTTGAATAATGAGATTGGGAAGCCACTAGATTTAGAAGAGAGTAAGTGGAGGAACCAAGTATAGATCATGTTTTTCAAGAAATTTAGGAAAGAAGGGGAAAAGAAATACAGGATGATAGCAAGTTGGGATGGTAGTCAATGAAAGGGTTTTTGAGGGCATGGAGACACAAGCATCTGGCAATAGGATAGAAGTCAAAAAACCCTGAAGATCACAGAGAATTGGGATGGTAATGGGGGTAATCTGCCTTAGCAAATAGGAGGGGATGGAGTAAGGGGTACTTGTGAAGAGGTGGGTCTTGGGAAAGAAAGTGGGAGAATTTGTCATGAGAGACTAGAGTAGAAAAGATTGAGATTGTAAGGGATTATACAAGATGAGAAGGGACAAACAGCCCTGAGCAAATGGCCTCAATGTTTTCAGTGAAATATGAGCTGCAGTCTTTAGCTGGAAAGTTTGGGGGGAGGGGTGCCATGGGAGGCTTGAAAAGAGATATGAAGGTTTGGAACAGCTGCTGTAGCAAGTGGGAGAGAGGGTAAACCAAAGAGTAGATGAATGCCTCGCTTCCATGAAGGCCCAGCTGATAGATAACAGAAATTTGTAGTGGGTCCAGTTGGCTGTGGTTTTGTGATTTCCTTCAGCTTCCTTGAGCAGCACATGAATAGAAGTGAAGGAAAAAAATGATGGGACTGATGTAGGGTGAGGATTTGTTAAGTTATGATTGGTGTTAGGACAAGGGGACAGAGGATGCAATTGTATAGGACAGCATAGATTTGAGTAAGTTCACCAAGGGGTTGAGATAAGGAAAGGAGGAGAGCATAGCTAGTTCAGAGATGATGGCTTGGGAAAGTATTGAGGGGCAGAGGGATTAGATGTTTCAATGAAGAGAAAGAATAGGAGTCAAAAGGCATAGAGGAAAGGAATGATAAAGAATTATGATCAGACAAAAGAATTTTGGAGTTCATGAACAGGGAAGTAATGACAAAATCAAGCATAGAACTATTTCTGTGTGTAGCTAAAGTAGAATGAAGGAGTAAGTTATGAAAAGGGAATTGATTGAAGAGCTGGGAAGTTAAGGTATTTGGCAAAACATATATATCTACAGATGAGAAAGACATAGAAGTGAGGTGAAGGGCACCTGCTCACAATTTCAGGGGTTCATAATAAGATATACATATGTATGTTATGTCAAATACCTTAACTTCCCAGTGGGAAGCTATATATATACATACATACATATATATATACACACACACACACACACATATATATGTATGTATATATATGTGTGTGTATGTATATATGTATGTGTGTATGTGTGTGTATGTATATAT
>JAQQSW010009065.1:0-13318 GCA_028646575.1 Pseudocheirus occidentalis
AGGGGTCTTACAGTGGGATCAATGTTCTGGGCTGGGGGGTAGGGACAAAAAGGGGAGAAAATTTGTAACTCAAAACCTTGTGGAAATGAATGATGTAACCAAGAAAATAAATTAAAATTAAAAAAAAAAGAAAGTGTCATATTGACTGCCTACAACTCCCAAGTGCCTTTGAACCAAATTAAAATGTAATTTGGAAATGTTTAACAAAATAAAACAAAAATACTCTAAAACAGTGTTAATATGTGGTTTTCTAAGTCAATATGTTACCCTATCCATCAGGAATACTTTTCTACTTGAGTTTTACACCATTGCTTTGCATTTTCTTCCGTATTTTCTCCAGCCTTTTGACTTTTCTTTACTATTTCTTGTTGCCTTGGGAAGTCACTGGCTTGTACTCCATCCATTTGAATTTTCAGAGAGATTGTTGCTGGGCAAGTTTTTGTTCCAAGCGGCTAATTCCCTTTCTGATTCTGTCTTCCATAGTTCTTATTTCTTTTCCACCTTTTTTTTTCAAGCACTTATTCAATTTATAAAAAAAATTAACTCTTTTAAAAAAATTATTGCTTCATCTCTTCCAGGAATTCTAGCTGAATTTGTTCCCAAACTGTGTTTTTCTCTAAGGTATTGCTCGTAGATATTTTGGAGCCACTTTTTTGTATTTTTACTTCTGTTTGTGTTGTGACCATCCTTGCCACCATATAGCTTATTATGGTATAATTATTTTTGTTTGCTTGTTTACTTGTTCTTCCAACCTACTTCCTGGCCTAGGACCTGATATTAGGAATGGGCTCTGCTACACTTCTGGAGGGAATGTCTGGACTGGTCCTATTGCTGCTTTCTTGTGGTATTGACTTGTGTTACTCTAGGATCTTAGGGACAGCCTGGGACCTTGTGAGCTTTCAGTGCAAGCTTTGCCCTTATCCATGGCTAAGTCTGATTACTGTCCCCCAGTCTAAATCCTGCAAGTTCTTGACCTGGGTTAGGGTCTGTGCAAGTATAAATTCCTATTAGGCTTTATCCCTACAATCCAGATGGAAAGTTCTGTTGGTTCAAAATGGCAGATATGTAGGATCTCCTTTGATTTGGGTTTTCTGCTTTGGTTATTGCTCTATGGACTAGACTAGATGCTTCATGTGAGTCTTTTGCACCTGAAGTCTGATATATAACCCTGATGCTATTAGCTTCTGAACTTCTTCCTTTTTTGGCCCTCTGCTCACTGCACAGTTTTAGTATACTTCTCACTCCACTCAGGATTTATGAGCAGGTCCTGGATAGTGGACAACAAAACTTCCAGTTAGCACCTGTTCTTGTTTCAGTGCCCCAATGTGGGTTTTAGGGTGTTCCCATATCAATCTAGGACTGCCTTTTATACTAGTGTGTAACTCCTTCCTAGGTTGTATGCAGAAACAAATAAATAAAACACATCTAATCACCTTTTGGGAATCAGTTTGCTCACAGATGGTGAATTCTTCTGCTAGTTTGGAAACAATTTGATGACTAGTTGAGAAACTGCAAAAGCATGTTATCCTTAGTAAGAAGAAGTAAAAATTGGATATAGTCACACAAAGACCAAAATTTGGGAGCATATGATAACAATAATTTCAAGTCTCCATAGAAATCAACCTTATAATGCTGCAAGAATGCACGTTTGTTATCACAGAGGAATTATTATTGTAAATGGATAGTCATTTACTGCTTTATTCACTATTAAAGAATTTTTAGCAGGACCTCTTTGGACTATTGCTATGTTCTGCACTCCAGTAGTTTTGTGAACTACTAAGTAGGAACAACTAGACTAAATGGACTCTGAGATTACTCCTAATTCTGATTTTCTCTGATTCTGAATTTATGATCCTGGGGGTTGTAAACCTAATTCTTGGCGGTCTTAAGGAAAGCAAATAAGAAGGAAGCGTGGATGAGAATTTCTGTCCATTTTTCTTCCAAAATGTTTTAAGTAATTCATTTGGAGAAAGTGCTGTTATGATATAAATTATAGAATAATAGGAAAAGTGCTGGATTTGGAATCTCTGTTTTGTTATTTATAATCTGTATGACCTTATGTAGATCTTTTAACATTTCTGGGCCTCTGATTACTTCATGTAAGATATTGGAAGATAGGTTGACTATGAAATCTAAGTATATATTACTTGAATATTAGAAATGAAGTTAGAAACCATATCAGAAAACTTTTATGTCTATCGATAGACAATGATTTCCTAACTCTACAAGATAGAAAAGCAATTATAAAAGAAGTTAACAATACTTATTACATGACATTGAAAAAGTTTTTGCAAGACCAGTATATATGTAAATAAGACCCAGAAAATGACCCAGTAGGGATATATTTGTATCAGATATCCATGATTTATAGGCAAATAACAAAACTATGCGACCATAAGCTCATTCAGAATAGATACATGGTCAAAATATATGAACAGACAGTTCTTAAAAGAAGAATTGCCAACTACTAACCAAAACATTAAGTCATTAATAGTGAGAAACATGTACATCAAATTAGCTATGAGATTTTCCCTCACAACCATCAAATTAGCAAAGATGACAAAAGATGGAAATAGTTAATGTTGGAGGAGATGTAGAAAAATGAGAATACTAATATACTGTTGGTGGAATTGTGAATTATTCTACCTATTCTGGGAAAAATGGAATTATGAAAAAAATGCCTAAAAATCCAGATTCTACTGCTAAGCATAGTTTTCCAGTCAGGTAAATAATAAAGAGAAAAGCTCTATATATGAAAAAATATTTCAGCATGACTTTTTATATTAGCAAAGAGCTAGAAACAACTTAAATTCTTATCTATTGAGGAAAAGCTAAATTAACTTGGCATATGAATGTAGTGGAATATCATATAAAAATTTATGATTATGAAGAATACAGGGAAATATGGAAGACTCATGCAAAGTAAGGTAAGCAGAAGCAAGAACAAACAGAAAACAATGCAAATAATGACTATAACAATATAAATAGAAAAAAAACAATTGAATCTGAATTCTGTAAAATTATAATGACCAAGTTACCCTGAAATTAGAGATATAGTGAAGACACATCCCTTTCTTCTTTGCAGAGGTGGTGGCCTATAGAGGTGGAACACTGTATATAATGTCTGACATTTTTTATATATTTGAGGTAGCTAGTTGATGCAGTGGATAGAGTTCTAGGCCTAAAGTCAGGAAGACCTGAGTTCAAGTTCGACCTCAGACACTTACTAGCTGTGTCACCTTAGGCAAGTCACATAATTTCTATTTTCCTTGGTTTCCTCAATGGTAAAATGGGGATAATAATAATAATATCTACCTCACAGGGTTGCTGTGAGGATCAAGTCAGATTTTGGTAAAGCACTAAGCACAGTGTCTGGCACTATATAAATGTTTCTCTCCTTCCCTTCCCCTTCCATGCATGTTAATTAGTTGTGTTGAATCAGTTTTCCCCTTCCTTTATTATTTTCTGTTAGAAGGAATGACTCTTTGGCAGGGAAGTGGGGAATCAATGCGAAATGCAGGTGAAGTAAAAACAAAAGATTAATCAATAAAATTGATTTTAGAAAAAGTGAAAGGGTTAGAGTATGTATTTTGTAAAGCCCCATCTAAGTCTATATACTGTGATCCTATAAGGTATGTTGTATGTATATGGAGATGAGAGTAGGGATTTATGTTTTCTTTGATTAAATTACTTTAGTCAAACCCTGAGAGTTCCTCTATAATAAGATTAAGAGGCATGGCAGAGAAGAAGGAAAACTGGAGAAGAATAAATTCAATGGAAAAAGAAAAGCAGTAGGAAAGTAGATGAGAAAGGGGGTAGAAAAAGAAAAAGACAAAGAAAAAAGACGTATACAGTAGAAAGTAGCTGACAGAAGGCTTCCAAACATGGACAGAGGTAAACTTTTGGGCCTCATACTTAAAGTAAGATAATAGAGCTGGAAAAAGTCTGATACAGAAAATTATGGTGGCCAAGGGATGGGACATACTCAAACTACTGGGAATTTTCATCCTAAAAATGTGAGGGTTGGGGAGGCAGGGACAAGACTGATTTCATTTATTTGAAATACTTAAAGTGAATGGAAATGTGTTCACTAAATTCTGAAGTGCAAGGATGAAAGGGGTGTCTTTTAAAACTTGAGTGAAGTAAGTTTACAACAAATAAGAGACAGTACACTTTCAAATAGCTCAGCGGTTCTCAACCTGTGCGTCGCAACCCCTTTGGGGGTTGAACAACCCTTTCACAGGAGTCGCCTAAGACCGTCGGAAAACACATATTTCCAATGGCCTTAGGAACCAAGACACCACTCCTCAACGAGTCTCCAGGTGCGTCCACCCACATGCAGATACACCCACATACAAGTATTAAAAGATGGTGGCATTAGGAAGGTTGAGCACCACTGACATAGCTGGTAATAAACTTCTGGAACTCATTGCACCATGAAATGACACTGGCACAGGGGCGGCTAGGTGGCACAGTGCATAGAACACTGGCCCTGGAGTCAGGAGTACCTGAGTTCAAATCCGGCCTCAGACACTTAACACACACACACACACACACACACACACACACACACACACACAAAACTAGCCGTGTGGCCTTGGGCAAGTCACTTAACCCCAACTGCCCTCCAAAAAAAAAAAGAAATGACACTGGCACAAAAGATAAATGGATTTTAAAAGTGGTTAGATACATTCCTGAATGTCAGAGCCATGGGTAGCTACCAAAAGAATGTGAGATGTTTGGAGCATTTAAGGCTAATAGTGGGCAGGACAGCCATACCTTAGTGCTACTATCAGCAACAGAATAATGGGTAGATGGTTTAGGAATCTAGTAACTGCAAACATTTAGAGCTGGAAAGATCTTCACAAGCCATCTAGCATAGCCACTTTATTTTATAGATGAGGAAACTAAAATTCAGAGAGATTGATTCACTTCCTTAAAAATGTTTAAGTTTTTAAAAATGTTTAAAAATGGGGTTTGTTTTTACATTAATTTTGTAGATTACTTCCATGTTTTGTAAGGTCTCTCATAACAAAGTAAAACAATTGTATAAAATTAATACTGTAGTGACCTCATCTGAAAGTGCATGTACCACTCCTCATCTCATTATTTAAAAATAAAGATAACAGAAACCTATTTTCTTTCCTTCCCACTTCTACCTCATCTGAAAGATAAGCAAATTTATTTTTACAAATATGAATAATAAATCAAAACAAATTCCCTCAATGGCTGTATACAGAATTTTAAATTCTTCACCCTAAATCCATCATCTCTCTGTGATCTATGTTGTGTTTTATCATTGATCTTCCAGAATCATGAATGGTTATTTTATAATTTATTTTCTGAAGGCCACTTGGAACTCAAGTCTCTCAGCAATCAGTTCAGTGCTCCTTCCATCATGCCTGTCTGTGCTTTGCCACATTGTCTCTGTGTTTCTATCCATGTTCTACTCAGGGTTCTTTGTTTCATTCTTTCCCTTTCTATGACTTGGAGAAAACTGACATAGGTCTTTCTAACTCTAAGGAGGTCGACCCTGTTATGGTCAATATTTTTATATTTAATGTAGATGAAGGTGTAGATAGATTTATCAATTGAATGGTTATCACTGAAGAGGTCTGCTCCTCATTGGATGATCTAATCAGTGGCCAAAAAAGATAGCAATTCTATAGGACAGAGAGCCCTGGATTTGGATTCAAATCCTCACTCTGCTATTTACATCCTGTATGATTTTGGGGAAGTCACTTGAATCTTTGATTCTCAGTTTCTTAAACTGTAACTTAAGGAGTCTAGTCTAGGTGAGTGATAATATCCCTTCCAGTTTTATACCCTATGAGAAGATCTCAACAGTATCAATAATAGGTTAATCACGTAATAAAATAAAGCTCAACAAAGATGAATGTGAAATCCTACATTAAATAAATCAATTTCACAAATAGAGAATGGGAATTTGTAGCTGGGCAATGGTTAGGTTGAAAAAGACTAGTAAGTGGATTGCAGGCTCCTTATGGTATGCTATAACATTTGAAAGAAGAGTTAGTTTTGCTGTATTTTGTATGGTCAAGCTGTAATCCAGAATGCTATACTCAGTTCTGCTTGCCACATAGAAATAACAAAAGATAGAATAGACTCATCTTACTGGGTCCCAGAAGATAGACCAATGGATGAAAATTAGAGGCAGGGTTTGACTGAACGTAAGAAAAGAAATTCTTACAAAGAGGAAAAAGGATAATCTTTTATATAGTACCTACTGTGTGCCAGGTACCATGCTAAGTGCTTTACAATAGAGATGCCTCCAAAGTAGAGTAGTTAATTTGAGAAACTTGGGTGCCCATCCCTGGAGGTCTCATTGAAGAGATGATATGCATCACATAGTGTTGTATAGTACTAATCTTGGAGTCAGGAGACCTGAGTTCAAATCTCCCTCAGATTCTTACCAGGTGTGTGGTCATAGACAAGTCATTTAACTTGTTTGAGTCTCAGGTTCTCCATCTGTCAAATGGCTAAAATAATATTCACACTACCTACTTCAAAGGGGGTGTTGTGAGGAAGATTCTTAGCTAGCTTTAAACATTTAAACACAAATGAGAGTATTTATCCATATTGTTGTCATGCTTACTGCTTCTGTTCAAGTACAGGTTGAGCCAGACTACCTCCAAACTTTTTTTTGCTTTTTGGAGGGGGGAAGGCTGGACAATTGGGGTTAAGTGACTTGCCCAAGGTCACATGGCTAGTTTTGTGTTAAATGTTGGAGGCTGGATTTGAACTCAGGTCCTCCTGACTTCAGAACCAGTGCTCTATTCTCTGTGCCACCTAGCCGCCCCTCCAAACTTCTTTACAACTCTAAGATGAAGCCATGATCTTCACCACGCTATGTTCTCCTCTTTCTGGTAATTACTGCCAATAAGAACTGTGGAACTGAGGCTTCAGTTTCTGAAGCTGTGTCTGTGGCAAAGACTTTAAATATCTCTCGTGTCTACTATATGCTTTGGGTTGTGCTAACATTGATCTTGAGCAGGAGAAATATCCCAGTCCTGGTAGGGGAACACTGAATGTTGGCCTGTAGCCATTGGAAAGTGAAGATGGTTCTACTAAAAGTCCTCTCCTTAGATTTGACCTCTTGTTGTCATTCAATCAAATGTTTGTAAATTCTGACCCTAGTGAAATGTTAACTCTGTCTCTCAACTTCACTTAATGAAATTCTGAAAAGAAAAAAAAAGTGAAGATGTCCTTTGAATTCGTAATAGCCCTAAAAGTTTAAGAATGAAGATGTGTATGGTGGGAGTAGAGTAGGGGATGGGGGGAGGACCAGTGCATCTAAAACCTATTCGTTGCACAGTGCATGTTACATGCCCTTTTTCCACCCTGTGCAGAAGTTCCTGTTGTGCTTTGCTCCAACGTAGATAAAATGTGACTTCAGGGTAGAGATTTAGTGGGATGAATCAAGCCCATGAGTATTCATTTCTATATTTTGCAGAAAGTGATTAAATCCCAATACGACTTATAAAATAGAAACAAGGATTCACAACAGACTGGCCCTAATGTTTTGATTCAGCTAGAGTGAGGTTTTTGTGTTCATCTGCCAAAGGGGAAATCAATCTTTTTATAATGCTGCTGTTGGGGGACAGGTTTGGCAGTATTAGCTTTGCTGAGTTTCAAGGAACTTGAGCTGACATTTCTGCATGGAAGTTCATGTAGTGCAGTGCTGCATTAAAACAGTGATCTGCCATCATTTCCCATGTCTGCAGCTTTTATTGTTTTTAGGAAGGCATAAAGCTAGGCTCCCTCATTATTTCATGTGCACAATAGTAGCTAAATGCAAGACTCTTGGAAGTCACCCTGGACTCCTCTCTCCACCAGCCTTACCCCATGGCTATATATCAGCTCTCACTAGCGAAGTTACACAGTATTATCTTAACATTTAAGTTAACTGTCAAATAAAAATAAAAATTAATAAGGTGGAAAAAAGATGAAGAGCAGGCAGACTCCACTTAAAACTCTTAACAGAGCTGGCAAAAGTGAAACATTGGAGCAAGTAGTTAATTTGGGAACCATGGATCTGAGGGTGAGGATGGATTTTGTTTGGGGACCTTAATTGACTGAGGATAAATGTATAAGACTCTGGTCTAATTCTGTTCTTGCCCCACCCAACCATTTAAAAACTCCTTTGCCTCTGGAATGTATGCTCTTTGAGGCTAGGAACTGTTTCTCTTTTTTGTCTTTGAAATCCCAATACCTAGGACAGTGACTAGCCCATATTCAGTGTGTACTCAATGTTGCTGAATATGGAATTGCCCCAGAATAATTTTCATATTTCCTTTTAAATGACAACGTGTAGGGGCTTAGGCTGGTATTTAGGGGTAGAAGTGATAATTGTGCAGATAATAGGACAAGGAATGGTACTTAGTCAAGTAAATTCACATGAAGGACAGGCAAAATTAAAACAAATCTGCCATACTACCTGTGAAATCTACCCCTTGAAAAAGGTGCTCCAAATTGACGAGGGGAAGTTAAAAGCAGACCAAGGAAGTAAAATTTATTTGATACCTGTCAAACAATTCTAAAATGCATTTCTTTGAAGTCAAAGCCATACCCATATACTGGTACTGTGATGGAGATCACTGCTCCCTCCACAGTGAAAGACATCAATAATCCAGGCAGGATGTCTGAAAAGGAGGAACCTGAGCGGGGCTGGGAGGTGTGTGTATTTGTTGGTGGAAATGTTTATATTGTATTTGGGAGTTTTACCCAGAATAGTTTATACTAAAGAGCTGATGATTGCCTCAGAGAAGTCAGAAATGCTTATTAGTTCCTCATAAGAAGGTACTCATGAGACTTGTTACCATAGACTGAGACTGATAAATATGGGAGTCTCAAAAATGCTTGCAGAGTAATAAGAGTAGAGCCTCAGGCCAAGTAACATGGTAGAAATATAAATTAAGCTTCTCCTAAAAGCTTTTCTCATCACAGACTCTATCTTTATTTGAACCCCTTGAGAGGTGGGGATCATACCAAGTCTGGCCATAAGCTATCAGACGCCTGAGACAGGGCAACAAAGACATACATGCTCTCTCCCAAATATCTTCCTTTCAGTGAGGAAGGACCACAAAGATATGCACATATCAGGGAAGTTTTCCCTTTGAAAACCTAGACAATACTTTGCATCTTCTCTTCTGCTCAGACATTCATGTAGGTCTTATTCTATGTCTCCAAACAATTTAAATTGTCTAAAGGTATAAAAGTCAAGAAACTCAATTGTATCTACCAGCCTGACAACTATCCTTCCTCCTTCTTAAATATTCCTGGTAAAGACATACATAGAGTTTACCTGCATGTAGGCTAGATATAACAACTCTTCCAAATGCATCACCTTACTGAACCAACCTACTACTCAGTTTCAGTGCAATCACTGGCCATGGTGCTGACCACTTTTCAGAAAGTTTTTACTGAGGCATGGAGGAAAATGATGCCAGCTCCCCATGGTAGCTTGAACTAGCTGTGTCCTGCCATCATCTGTACTTAGACCAAGAACTCCATTCAGTGTCGCTCTACCTATGAGGCAATCTCCTAAAGGCACTGTGTTTTTTATATAACATTTTGTCCCTTTAGAAATTATCGTGACGCATGTCAGGAGCTTTCACATTGAAAAAAAAATATGTCACATTAGCTTCCAAGTTTCTGATTGTCTAAATAACGCAGTAACTCAACATACAGCTGTCTGGCATTTTGACAGTACAATAACCCATAATTCTTTCTGCCACTCAACACTTCAAGGTTAGCATTTTGTAGTTTGCTCTCAACGAGTATTCATTTAAATTTGCAAGAGGCAAAGAGTTGAGTGCTGCCTCATACCTATTCTTTGATTTATTCTTTATTTATTTGCATGATCTATTTTACTTTCTATAACATTTCTCCATATATGAGTGTATATGTGTATGTGTATTGTATTCCTGAAACTTTGGGAAATAGGAGTGTTATGCCTCTTACCATGTTCCCTTCTTCATGTAGTTTGGGAGATAGATATGAAATCTTTCTGAAGTTGCAGAGAGACCTTCCACCATGGGCAGGTTGAAGTCTGTCTGTGATTTGTATTTGCAGTGTAATGAAATGAGAAGTGCTCATATTACAGAGTAATACACAACTACTTCCAGAGCAATCATGCTGTCCCATAGCTGCCTTCACAAAAGGTTTATTTGTCTCATGGGAGAGAACCACCTGCTCTCAATACAACCTCTCAGGCTCAACTCTTGATAGTTCAGCAGCACTGCGTTAGTCAGGGTTCTCTGCTTCTATACAGGATGGAGTAGATACCTTCTGGGCTGCTCTAACTGAAATGGGTGATTCTCAAATCAGAATAAAGAACAATGGAATATGAGTTAGAAGATCTGAGTTTGGATTAATTTCTGACTAGCCAGTTTTTTGGGGGGTAAAATAAACTTCTCAGTTTCACTATCCCTAAATTTTGGATGAATGAATGTATGAAAAAGCACTCACTATGTGTCAAGCACTGTGTCAAGTGCTAAGAATTCAAATGTAATTGTAAGAGTCCTTGTCTTCAAGGAGTTTGCCTTCTCATAAGAGAAGACAACACCTGGAGGGGAATGGGATTAAGGAAGAGTATTTTGGATGGACAAGTCATAGGGCAAGTGACTGACATGGCCTGTCTAGCAGTGGATTATTGTTATGGAGGCACTGGGAACAGAGGCATAACTGTGTCAACCACTTCTTGGGATTGCAGTGGGGTTAAAATGAAACAATAGATTAATAAACCTATTAGAGAAGGATAGAATAAGGAATGAACCTATGGTTTCATTGACATAGGAAACTCCAGAGTGAAGAAACTCGCTCTATCAATATAAGTCGATGTACTCTGGAGACGTGGGAAACTTGAGTCCTAGGGTCTCTGATAAAGTAAATGACTTGCCCCATAGTATATGTTGGAGCTTGAATCTGAGACATAAGGCCAACTCTTAATTCACTATGCCCTAGCATCCTCTCACTTGCCTTCACACAAGTATCTTGAAAACTTTAAAAGGATCCACACAAATACAGCCCACTGTGTTGCCCCAAACAGATTCATTAATACCAAATCCCAATGAATAACCTAATTTTGTAGTAATGCCACAGAATCCTAGTATTAAAATGATCATTCCTCCATCACATTGTTTCACCTAACTTTATCTTTTGCAGACTCCATTAATAACACTAAGTGAAGTATGCCTGAATTGAGACATTATTACTATGATGACTTGACATACTATGTATACTCACCTTACTAACTTACTTTTTAAGCATCTGACACGTTTTATTCTTTTTCCACTGAAGCTTTGACTTATTTCATTGAGTATTGCTTTGGTTCCATTTGCCATGGGGAGAATATATTCAGTGAACTATAGTTCAATAGACTTGTCTTTGGTTGGGGAGGCTCCAGAAAACTTCAGAGTTGGAGAACATCATTTTAGCCATAAGTCAAATCATCCTCAGTATCTCCAGATGTGTGTTACTACATAGGCTAGCCTACCCCATCATGTTAAAAGTCACCAGGGATTTCAGGGAGATGTATACCACACTGTTGTGTATAATATAGAGGGGGGAGTTAGGATGAAGTGTGTTTACAATAAAAGCAGATACACAAATATGTGATGGATCTGTGATTTGTAAGCATGGGAATACCTAGTGTGTAAACTCCCTCCATCAGTGCTGAACACAACTTGTCTATGACTAACTAGGTAATTAAGCAGTTGTCCAAATCATATAGATATTAAATGTCTTGCCCATAGTCGCACATCTAATGAGTTTCAGAGGTGTGATTGAAGCCCGGGTGTTCCTGATTACAAATCCTGCACCATATGTACCATATTGTGTCACCACTCAAAAGAAAGTGACTAGACCAGACCTCTGGTTTGGGGTTTTGTTTGTTGTTGTTGTTGTTGTTGTTGTTTTTGGTAGAGTGAACATTCAGTGAAGGTGCTCTCTGCCAGTACACATTGAACCTTCTCTGCAGTTGATAGTCTTCAAGAGTTATCTGGATCACTAAGAGATTGAGTCACTTTCCGAGAGTCACACAGCTAGGGAGTATCAGAGGCAGAACTTGAACTCGGGTCTTTCCAACTCTTGAGAAAATCTCTCCATCTACTATGCCATTATATCTTCATAAAATAGATGCTTTTACTTTAAAAAAAGTTTGGAGAGTTCAATGTAGTCTTCTAACCTACCTGGTACCCAATGAGGCAGAAAGGTTTTGTTTTATTTTTAAGCAGTAAAGGCATGAGCAAAATTTTTCCATCACGAGCCCCCTGATGTGGACTCAGATGAAGCCGTAGGAACCACATGTGAGTGGGGAGGGAAGAAAGGAAGGGGCTGCCTCCCTTTCCCCCTATCGGTACCTGGCTTTTATCTAACACTGCCAGGGGAGATCAGTAGTGAGCTACAAAGGCTCACACTGTCTCCCACAGACACCAACTCACATCTGGGTGAAAGCAGCTGGACCACCCTTGCTGAGGCCTCAGGGGGCAGCCTGGCATGCAGTCCCCAGAGTCAGACCTCCTCTTCAGGTTGTCACCCATGGGGAGGTGGAGGGGCCTCTCCAGCCTCTTCCTCACCACCTCGGGGACAACACACCGGCAATCGAGGCTTCAGCCCTGACTCGCAGACTTCTGGATTTTCGGGGTCACTCTTTTCCCCAGCCTCGGGATCCACCCTTTCAGGCTTTTCACACCGTCAGGAGAAGGGGAGACTTTGCTCTCTCAACAGAACATTCAATGCCTCAGACTTCCTAGTGAACCCTCTGGAACCACAGAATGCAGACAAGATCAAAATTAAAATCGCTGATCTCGGCAACGCTTGCTGGGTGCACAAGCACTTTACCGAGGACATCCAGACCAGACAGTACCGGGCTATAGAAGTGCTCATTGGAGCTGAGTATGGCACACCTGCTGATATCTGGAGCACTGCTTGCATGGCTTTTGAGCTGGCCACAGGAGACTATCTGTTTGAGCCACACTCTGGAGAAACATATACTCGAGATGAAGATCACATTGCCCATATTGTAGAACTCCTCGGAGACATCCCTCCAGTCTTTGCCCTCTCTGGCCGCTATTCACGGGAATACTTCACTAGACGAGGTGAGCTCCGTCACATTAAAAATCTCAAGCACTGGGGTCTGTATGAAGTCCTCATGGAGAAATATGAGTGGTCACTGGAGCAAGCAACACAGTTCACAGACTTCCTTCTGCCCATGATGGAGTATATTCCTGAAAGGCGGGCCACCGCTGCTCAGTGCCTCCAGCACCCCTGGCTTAACTCCTAAGCCCAACTCCTC
>JAQQSW010009066.1:0-13318 GCA_028646575.1 Pseudocheirus occidentalis
CACTGATTTCTTATTTCACAAAATATTACTTAACTGTTTCCTGGCTAATCTCTTGAGTCCATAGCTTAACTATTTCCTGGACACTTCATTCCTTCCTTCTGTTTTTAGGAAAGAATCTAACCATGGATTCCTGTCTGCTTATGGCTGTTCAATGTGTAGCAGGACCATGGGTATGACAGACTAGACCCGCTTCTGCACATAACCTCAGAGGGAGGGATTGGCTAATGATGTTCATTCTGGGTGATTAATCAACCAGAGATTCAAACCAATTAGTCCCTTATACCTGGGCAGCTTCTCTTTCTTTAACATGCTGCTGTAACAGAAAGGGACAATTTTTGAATGGTTGTTTGTATAGAGACAACAGGCTTTTCTCAGGGCCATACAAAGATCTCTTTGCTTAAGGAATAAGAGATCCAGCCCTCACCAATTTTGCAGCACAACCTCAGCCAAGGAATCTGAGGAGATTCCCAGATAGGAAATTTCTTTTTCCAATTCTCTTACATCTTGATCTACCTGTACATTTAGCATATTGAGGGCTTCCTGTGACTAGGGCTGTCGTGCCCACAGTAGTGAACCCAGCAATGTCCAGTCCCACCAGGAGGAGAACAGGGGAAGGTGGATAGGGGCTCACCTTGCTCGGGTAGACAAACCAAAATGCTCCCAGCCCCTTTCCCCAGAGCAAAAGAAAACCTAGGGTAGGACATAAACTAGAATGCACATTTCAGGGGAGTTAGAATCTAATAAGACATGGATGGGAATGCAGGAAGTAAGGCCAGTGATTCTGGCCATCCAGGCATTGTCAGGAGCTTGGAAGATGTGGTTAGACAACCCTGGGTCCTCATTAATTTCAGTGATAGCAGCACACACCTTAGCATGGGGTGAAAGGACACAAACTACCTGACCCTGCATGTCCCCCAATGGTCTTTTGGTTGGAGGATGCCAATTACAGGTCTGAAGTTGCAACAATATCACAAACAAAATTACAAATGCACTTACAAACAAGGTTACAAATACAAATGCAATTACAAACAAGATTACAAATACAGACTGAACTTACAATGTTACAGAGTTACAAATGCACCCCAACACCTGGGGACCTGACCCACTTTGGGTCCCCTCTCTTATCTGTCTGTTGTGGATGGGGCAGTGGCTCAGGATTGGATTTTGGAGGTGCAGGGAGGTTTTGCTTCTCGTGGGCAAACAAAGTTGATCACTTGAATGGTCTGGGATGGTTCCTCCCTGCCCACACTCCCCCAAACTAGCTTGGTGATGATGCCAAAAACAAAATACTCATCAGGCCTGTAGGTGTTACAAATGCAGTTAGGCCTCTGGGCAGCATTTGTTGCCAGATTCTTCCTTTACCTTCTCACCTTGGGGTTGGCTAGGGTAGGTCATGTCCCCAAGGGAGGCCATTGGAGATGTTCAGAGAAATTTGGCACCCTGGACAAGGCTTTTGCTTATCTACCAATTCAAAATCGGGCCTGGGTCTGAGGCCTCTTATTAAATGGGAGCCTATGCCCTTTTCCAAAGGTACCCCAGCTCCCCATCATAAAGAGATTTCCTAGTAGCAAGGAGAGCCCAACTGAGGTTGTATAACATGATTTTGTAGTGGAACCAGTGTGATTTTTCTCCATCTTCATTCAGCAGCAGATGTGTAGGGCTACAAATCATGGGAGTGCTCCAGGGATAAATCTTTACTGGGCATACTTAGTGATATAAGGGGGCTAGCAATCTAAGAAAGGAGGAGCATGTAGAATTGAATTGATTCACCAAGGAATCAAGATGGTGAGATGAGGAGAGAGTGTCAAATTCGGGGAAGAAGGCTTGGGAGAGAATTAAGGGGTCAAGGGATCAGAGGTCACAGTGTGGACAAAGAGTAGGGCTTTGTAAGAGAAGGAAGATGGAAAGGTGAAAAGTCAAGAGATTATAATTGGATGAGAGATTTCAGAATTCTTGAATGATAGAGGTGGTGCATTTGTGAGTGACAATCAAAATCAAAGGTAAGAACACCATTTTGTGTGGCTAAGATGGAGTGGAGAAGTAGCGCAGGGAAATGAGTATGTTCATAAACTGAATGGTTAGACTATTTGAGGGAGAGTCAATATGTATGTCAAAGTCCCCTAGTATACAGGCAGGAGTTGGGGAGGGGAAAATAATATAGTGAGTCAAGTCTCGAATTCATTGAGGAAGGAAGGATAATGACCTGTGGGTCTGTAGAGTTTTGGCCTAATACAGATAGTTTTTCAACTGATCCTCATTTAACATGGATTCAAGGCCATCCACCATCCACATTTAACACAATGCCTTCCATATAGTAATCACTTAATAAATACTTTTTGATTGATAGATGAAAGATAAAAGAAATTAAAATGGTTCAAATCTCTGAAGCATCTTGTTCAAAAAATTTGTTCAGGATTAGAGTGTTATTTGGAGAAGATTTCTTTCCAAGAAAGTAGGTCAACATTACTGTATGTTGTGAGGGAAATTTTCTTTTTTACTTGCAAAAATAGTTCTGTTTGTTAAACTGTTTTAGCTTGTTTCATTTATGTGCAAATTTAATTTCAATTAAAGTACCAGGATGAGTATGCCTGAGGCTTTTCCTGTGGCTTCTCCAAGTACTAGGAATTAACTTGATTAACAGGATTATTTAGACATTGTAGGGTGACAGATTTTCAAATTGGAATTTTTTTGGAAAAGTATATAATATGCATAAGTAAATAATGAATCACTAAGTAAGCAACTGCTGATATAATAAAACAGGAGTTTGTAAGTAAGGAGACACTTAAAAATATTTTGATAACTCTATTTCAATAGATTTTATTTCCTTTGTGATCCTGTCTATTTTATTTTATGCATTTAAAACCATCGTTCTGAGAAGGAGATTCATTTCATAGGCTTCTAACAGATTGCCAAAAGACAGCATGGCACAGAAAATGTTAAGAACCCTTTTGACAGAGAGATGCTACTTTAATATCAGCAGCAGCTACATGGCATAGTGTGTTGGGCCTGGAGTTTGGGAGATCTGAGTTCAAATCCAGTTTCAAACACTTACTAGTTGTGTGACCCTGTGCAAGTCACCTCCGTTTTCCTCAGTTTCCTTGTCTGTAAAATGAGGGTAATAATGGCCCTACCTCCCAGGATTATTGTGAGGATCAATTAAGATGATAATTATTAATGACTTAGCACAGCCTGGCCCATAGTAAGTGCTATATAAATATTAGCTATTATTATTATTTTTAATATTGGTCAAAGTGGTCTTTGTTGACTATTTCATACATAACTTGCTTGTTGTGGTTTTGATAAGACACAGGCTCTGGGAACCCCCTTGAGCTGTTCTTGAATCTTTGAGGTACAGGCCCTGGGAACCCCCTTGAACTCAGACTGAATCTTCCCACTTCATGAGGCATTTTCATGAGCCCATAAGCTTTTCGCTGTGGCTCTGCCCAGACCTTGGTTACTAGCCTTGCCCTCCATTGTCCATCTACTTCTCACCCTTGAGTCCATCAAAATATCAATCTACCCTTGGGCTGGGCTAGGCTTTTGTCTTTTGGCCTCCAGCAACTTCCCACCCTTAATCACTCATTGACCTCATTAACTCCTCCTGAAGACCTTCCTCAAACTCCTCCTCCACACCACCCCTAGATTCCTCCCATAACCTTCCTGTATATAAGATCCCTTCTTGCTCCCATGCTCCCATGAGTGCCATAGAATTTTCTAGCATAGACTTGCTCTGTGTCCAATACAGGCGAACTTTTAATAAACTTTGCTTTTCTTTAGCTGACAGAACACTTGAGTTGAATTCATTTGGCAGCATCTGGCATGCTGGTATTATATCCCTAACCCTAATCCTCTTCATTTTATGGGTAACCTCTTCAGTTTACTTATTGCCTTCCCCATTAGACTGTGAGCTGCTTGAGATCAGGGACTGGTTTTTGCCTTTCTTTGTATCCCCATTGTTTACCATAGTGCCTGGCACATACTAGACACTTAATTAATATTTATTGACTGATTGACTGGTATGACCAAGTCTGGAGTATTGTGTTAATTTCTGGGTACCACATTAGGTGAAAAGCATTGACAAGCTGGATAGTGTCCAGAGGCAGGCAACTATGTCATAGGTCTACTATAATAGCTTTCTCTCTCCTGTCTCTCCCTTGTTTCCAATACCTCCTTTCTCTGACCCAACCATCCTACAATGCCTTACTAATATATGTCTAACTCTGACACTCCTCTGCTCATAAATCTTCAGTAGCTCCTTATTGCCTTAGGATAAAATACAAAGACATTAGCCTGGCATTGAGGTTTCTCAACAATTTGATTCTATTCTGGCTTTGAGACCTTATTTTGCATTACTTCCATTTACTTCCTCAGTTCAATCAAATTGTTTTCCTGATTTTTTTCCTATTATGTCCCTGCTCAGTGTTTTTTTTCCTAAGCAAGGGTTGTTGTCCTTCCTTCTCTAAGAGGACCAAAATGACACCACTACGTTGGAGTCAAGGTACCATGTGTCTGACTGTGGTTGATCAGATCAATACCAACTCAGGAGGCAATCCTAAGCAATATCCAAGGGGTGGAATGCAATCCTTCATCTCTCCCAGTTGAAAACATTCTCTTAATTCTAAGCCCAGTTAAGGTGTCACTTTCTTCATTGGGCATTCTATGATCCTTCCAAAACTAAGAGTCTTCTCTTTCTCCTCAAATATTCCCAGAGCATTTTATCCAAATCTCTGCTTCATTCCATCACAGTCTATTTACTCCTGTATGTAGTTGTGTGTATATCATATACTTTCTAGTGAATTAGAGCATGTGAATAATAAATATATTTTTAAATCAGCACCTAATTTAGCATCAACAAAAACCAAATTCATGTCTTTTTAGCTGAAATCCTCTATCACTACTGTTGCAATCTCTGACATCAGCTTTATTGTTCCTTCCTGGAATTACTCTTTTTTTTCCCCCATCTGGGTGAGTAGTCTATAGTATTCTTCTGTTAATATGTTGCTTCTCCCTTCACTGATGCTCATTTCTTCTTCCAGTTTGTAGATTTGTTTTACTGGAGTATATCTTCCTCATATGCAATGCTATGTCACTCCTTTCCATTTTTAACCTGATCTATTCTATTTGAATTATTGCCATAATTTCATGGGTCATAGCCTTCTGAGTCTCAGGTGAGATTGAATTTACCTCTATGCATTGCAATTTTTAGCTCACTTTTTAGTTTATTTTAACTTATTATTCAGACTCTATAAACATGGCATCTTAAGGCATGAATATTATTTCTGTTCTTAGATACTGTCTGCTGTGAGTTACTGGATATAACTATTGCTATTCTTATTTATATATCATACTTACCACTCTCTGTGGTATCTGCCAGTGAATATATGTGGTCAATTTTCCCTTTCCATTTTTGTGCTAAAGTCATCTTCATCAGATCGGCAAGTTTCTGGAAGATAAGCTTTTCCCTTGACTTTATCAGATTCACTCCATTCTTGGTAAGGAATTTATGATTCCTGTGCCTTCTACTCTGTTCCAGAAATCCAAAGTCCGTTCTTGTCTTCTTTCCTAATGCTCAATTCTTCATGCCTACGTTCTCCCCTTCATTTGGCAGCAGTTATGAAAACATTACTAGTATTCCTAGGGCCTTTATTTTTTTGGCCAGGATTTCATAATCTTTAGAGTTTCATTCTAGGTCTTTGCATTGCACTTGTAGTGCAGAGAATAAGAGAGAGCCAAGACGTGGTTCAAGGTAAATTTAGGTGTGGATTTATTGATCAAGCTCGAGTAGAATTACTCAAATGAGTAGTGCCCATTGAGCCTTACAGACTTGATTATATAGGCCAAAACTGCAAACTACAATCAGGGAGGGGGATGGCAAAAGCTATTTTGGGAATATGGCACAGGGGTACAAAAACATAAGGGTGCAGCCCCCGATGACATAAGGGTCCCTCCCAGAACAGGGTGGAAGGTCATAATCAGCACTTTCCAGAGCAGGGTGCAAGAAAGTCCCAGGGTCATGTTCTGGGCTGAGGGTGTGGGGACCCTGCTTGATCAGTGGAACAGGACAGGGTGGTCTCTAGTCTTGCACCCCAGGCTAATCCCTATACAGTGTAAGGAAAAGTACAGAATGCTAATTTGAGGAAGTAGGGGGTAGGGGACTATGCCTTTTGTCAACATGCCCAGACTTGCCTTAAGCAATTACAGGCTATTGCAGACTATAGGATAGGGACAAAAGCAAAAATAGAAAGGGGCTTGATGGTGGGACACAGGTGGGCCATGCTCAGGTGGTGGGCAGGTGACCTGGGATTTGAACTAGGGCACAATACAGTGACCTTTGTCCCTAAATGCAGAAGGTAATATTAGTTTCTAGGTTTGATAAGGTTTGATAAGTCTTGAGTAGCTGCAGCGTCCCAGAAATATATCTCTCTAAGGCAATAAAGATACATGATTTTTTCATGTCAGGTGGACATTTCCATCAGGGTGAAAGCAGCAAACCTTAGAGTTTGCTTCTTTTCCCTGTGTCCAGTTGTAGGTATCCTCTTTCCTGAAAGAGTCTGTAGACACACATCATTATTCCATGGAACATAGAACATTGCTTTTCTCCTCAGGGTGTCCTGCTTTATGTTTTCTGGGAAGAGCCTTGAATCAATCTTCAAGCTTCAGAAAGCAGTTCTATGTGGCTTTTCCTCTTCCTTATTAATCACTTTCTTCAGTCCTTCACCTTTTCTCAGGTTTAGATTTGTCTCAGACAATCTTTCCTCTTGGTTTTCTTTTGGAAGCATGTTTCATGAAGTAGCTAGGTGGAACAATAAAGAGAGAGAGAGTATGGACTTGGAGGCAGGAAGAATGGAAGTTGAGTCTTGCCTCAGCTGCTTCCTAAAAGAACAATCCCTGATAAGTGGTTTAACCTCTCCCACCATCAGTTCTATCATCTGCAAAATAAGAATAAGAGCATCTTATTATATAACAACCTCTTGGGGTTGTTATGAGAATTAAATGAGATAGTATATGTAAAATACTGTGCAGAGCTTAAAGTGCTGTATTATTGTTTTCTATTATTAAGACAAGGAAAAATATTTCTCTAGTCCTTTTATTTACTCTTTTAGTGTTGGTACTGACTGACATGTGCACAGGTAGTTGTTACTTGATGATGAAAGGAAAACAAACAAAACACCATCTCTGTCACTGGAACAGTATTCTTGTCCTCCCTACTTGCTAAAATGGAATTCTTTATTTCTATGTTGTAGGGTGAGTCTTTGCCTTCCATAATTGCTAAAACGGAAGACTTTTGTTACAGGGGTGGAGAACCTGTGGCCTGGAGGCCACATACAGCCCTCTAGATCCTCAAGTGTGGTCTTTTGACTGAATCCAAACTTTAGAGAACAAATCCTCTTTTTGACAGAGTACAGGTTTTACAGAACAAATCCTTTTATTAAGGGGATTTGTTCTGTGGAGTTTGGATTCAATCAAAGGGATGCATTTGAGGACCTAGAGGTTCACATGTGGTCTTGAAGCTGCAGGATCCCCACCCCTACTAGCATTATGTTGCTTTTATTGTTAGCTGTACAGGCAAAATTACTATGGTAATCGTTTGTCTTTCCAACTCACTACACTGTAACTTTTGTTGTTGGGGTCCCTGCAGTCAGGCTTTTATTTTTAAATAAATTATTTTTCCCAGCTCCCTATCAATTCTGTCCCTTCTTCTCTCATCATTTTTGCACACCTGTCACACTGCATCCATTTTCCAGGCAACATACTACCATAGATAAGAATTCTCTTTAAGTGTTACCTTTAAAAAAGGTCAGATGAAGAAAGCCCGTTTTTAGTCACATCTTACCTCTCCTTGATAAGTTTGTATCATTCTCCTTGTCAGAATAGAAGCTCCTTATTGGCAGAGATTGTTTTATCCAACCAAGATTATGTTCTCTGTACATTAAGAACAATTATTTAGGCAGCATTGTGAAGGGTGGATCCAAGAAGGAAGAGGAAAAAAGCAGGGAAACAGGTTAGAAGGCTACGGTATAGGGTAGAGGTAACAAGGGCCTTAGCTTACAGTGATGGCAGTAGAATGTAACAAAAAATGACAGATAGAATGGGATAGATACTGCAGAAAAATTATCAGGCGTTTACAACTGATTCAGTATGAGTAGGGAGGGAGAGGAAAGATCAGATTTTAAACCTTTGTGAATGGGAAGAAGTTGGTAGGCTTAACAGGAATAGCTAAGTTGGAAAGACAGGCAGGTTTGCAGGGGGAAATGGCTTTAGTTGTGGACATATTGCATTATAGGTATGGGCAGTATATACAGGTGAAGATGTTGGGGATATATGTTGGAGAGTGTCATTCAGAGGAAAGATTAATCATTTCTCTAATGTTTTAAAATATTTACTGTATGCCAGGCACTGGGAATTCGTTTACAATAACAATAGCTCACGTTTATACAGATAATGTTCTAAGGTTTACAAAGCACTTTGCATCTTTTCTTATTTGATCTTTACAACAGCCCTGTTTTGGTGTTATTTAGATGTTTTTCAGTCCTGTCCAACTCTTTATGATCCCATTTGGAGTTTTCTTGGCAAATGTACTGGAGTGGTTTGCCTTTCATTCTCCAGCTTTTTACAGAGGAGGAAACCAAGGCAAACAGTGTTAAATGATTTGTTAGGGTCATCCACCTATTAAATGTTTGAGGCTAGATTTGAACTCAGGAAGATGAGTTTTCCTGACTCCAGGTCTGGCATTCTAGCCACTGCAACACCTAGTTGCCCAACAACCTTATGAGGTAGGTGCCATTCTTGTCCCAGTTTTACAGTGAAGGAAAATGAGGCTGGGAAATAATGGAATGACATGGGTTGTAGGCGGAGAGCTGTTAATGGTGAGTGTTTGTGCCTGGGAAAAGTTGTGAAGATGACTTTGGACACTGCCTAGGTGAGATCCTCTCTGACTCTTATTTCCCAACTGTTCATTTTCTTTCTGAAAAGGGAATCCTGTCTCCCCTCCCCCCATCTATTTATGCCTAAACCCTGCTTTTAGCACCTAGCCATCAGAGTGATTACCAGAGATGACTCATGCCTGGAATCAAACAGGGCTAAGGAAGATTTTCCTCCTGGCAATATTTATGACATTGTCCCTCTTTTTCTTTTATAGCAAAAATTCACTGAGAAGTAATATGCAGGGCCAAATAAATGAATGAAAATGATTCTGAGAGGTTAAATGACTTGTCCAGGGTTACAGAACCAGTAAGTATCTAGGCAGGATTTCAACTTAAGTCTTGTCTCCAAGTCCAGTACTTCATCCATTATGCCATTTACCCATCCTAAAATGAAACAATCTGTACTCAAAATTAGCTTCTATGGATATTCGGAAATCATATCTTTTCTCCTTTCCCTCTTTTTAATTGGACCCCTGATTTCTTCAGAGCAGTAAACTCCGTATGAAGAAACTCTCTCTCTTAATTAAGATCCAAAATGCTCTATAATCTTACCTCACATAGTAAGCAACACTTAGATTCAGCATTTATCTTGAATGCAAAGTTTTTGTTTTCCACAATTTTGTCACATATATGCCTACTCTGCAATAATTTTCCAGCCCAGAGAGGTGCTTGGGGAATTGATTAGTGAAGTGACTCGTTCAGAGTCATAAAACCAGTATATGTCAGAGGTAGAAATTAAATATGGATCTCTTTTTAAAAAATTTAATATTTTATTCTTCCTCAATTACATATAAAAAGAATTCTTAGCATTTAAAAAAAATTTAATTCCAAATTTTCTCCCTTCCTACTTCCCATCCCTACTCATTGAGAAGCCAAGCAATTTGATATAGGTTATACATGTGCAGTCATGCAAAATACATTACCATGTTGTGAAAGAAAACAGAGATAAAAATACATTAAAGGACTCTTCAGTTTTCATTCAGACTCCATCAGTTCTTTCTCTGGAAATGAATAGCATTTTCATCATTAGTCCTTTGGAATTGTCTTATATCACTGTATTTCTGAGAACAGCTAAGTCATTCACCATTGATCATTTAACAATATTGCTGTTACTGTATACGATATTCTTCTGTTTCTGCTCATTTCACTTTACATCAGTTCATTTAACTCCAGATTTTTCTGAGAGCATCCTGTTCCTCATTTCTTAAAGCACTATAGTATTCCATCACAATTATATACAACTATGAATAAAGGTCTTCCTAATTCCAAGGACAACTCTTTATCTAATAAGCCAGCTGTTTTCTACATAATTATTCACAAAGAGGTGATAATTGAAGCCAGATGAGTAGATAGGATTAAAGAATGAAGAATATATGAAGAAAAAGTAGAGTGGGTGAGGACAATGTATTGGATGATATCCACACTTAGTAGAGAGACGGAGGAAAAGGAAGCAACAAAGGATATTAAAAAGTGTTCAAAGAGAGACTGAGAGGATGATGGTATCCTTGACAGTATTAAGAATATTTGGGAAGGTGGAGGGTTTAGGGCAGAGTGGGAAGAAGATAAGTTTGGTTTTGGAGAAGTAGAGTTTAATGTGGCTCCTAGACTTCCAGTTTGAGATGTTGAAAGGCAACTGGAAATGTGAGAGTGAAGGGCAACAGAGATTTTAGGACTAGATAGGTAGAATCATTTAAGAATGTTCTTTAATTTTTAAGAATTTAAGAATCATTAGTAAAGAAATGATAATTAAATTCATGAAAGCTAGTGAGATAACCAATATTCTCAGATTTCCTGGATCCTCTTCCATGGTCCCAGTTCCTACCTGGATTCACCAAACTGTCACTTGGGTTCAAAGGCAGACAGCTCCAAGTTCCTTGTCTAGCTCTCCATGTTGTTCCAGTTCCACGCTGAAACTCACAGTGTCCAATCTACCCTAAATCCTTCACAGTGTCTGTTCCCTGGAAGTCAAAGCTCAACAAAGCCACAAACAGGTTTGTGCAAAGTACCAGCATCACAGTCATGTTTCCTCAGTTTTCATCAGCTCCAGCTGGTCCTTGGAAGTCTTTGGCAGCTCCCAGGAGAAGCTGGTAGATCCCCAGCAGAAGCTCCAGCTTGTTCCCAGAGTCAAAATCACTTCACCCAGGTTCCCAAAATAAAAATCGTTCTCTCTAGCCTGGGCCTTTCCTCTTCAGCTTCCTCTACAGCAGATGCATCTGCATCCATGAAGCTTATCCCAAGGAGTTGTGACTCTCCCTCTCTGGGGATTTTCCTTATACACAGTATTGTTCCTCCCTTTTCAACCCCTTCCTGTTATGTCAGCCACAGGAGTTCATACCTTCTGTTTCTTTAACAGAGGCTTAATTTTAACTAGATGCCAAGTACCTCTTTACTTTCCAATACAAAGAGATCTTTAAATTCTATTACCATTACAGTAGATAGGAAGAGATTGAAGATATAAATGAGAGAGTGGAAATGACTGAGGGCCAGCCTGTTGGAGAACAGCAGGATAGATTGGGATTGATTGATGGTGCAGGTATAGGGGTTTACCTTGGCCAGTAGTAGGGCTACATTTTCATGTGAGACAGGGGTGTAGGAGGAAAGAGTGGCATAAAGCATCAGAATGATTTCAGATGAGGAAGAGAGGAGAAGAGAGTATTTCAGATGAACAGGCTCATTTTTTTCCTTTAAAAATATTAGACAAGATTCTTAATTATGAAGGTTGGGACATGAGAGATTTGAGGAGAAATGAAAGATTTGGAAGACTTTGTGGGAAGAGTTTGATAGTGAGTTGAAAATATGTCCATATTTAGGTCAACTCTAGCTATGTTTCATTATATTATTTGGCTTTCTTCTCCAAAGCTGCACTGCCATTATATCTGTACCCTTAGTTCCCTATTCTTCTTCCCACCCCTTCCCTTTTCCATATCTAGAACCATAATTAAATTAATTAAAATTGCCACTGCAAAAATGTGGCAGTCTACTTCTCTGAGGCTCTGCTCACCATCTCAATAACTTTCCAAAACAAAAATATCATCTCTCTGTACCAATCTGCTCTTACATTCTCCCATTGGAATGCAAGATCCTTAAGTTCAGAGATGTTTCCTCATCTCTTCACCCAATATTGAGAACATAACAACTACCTAATAAATGATTTTCTTTTCATTCATTCATTCATTGATTCATTCATTCATTTTCTTTCCACAACCTTGCCTTTTGTTGATATAGTGAACAAACCGGTAAGTCAGTCAACAAGCATTTAGGTGGTGATTACTAAGGGGCAGGCACTGTACTAAGAGCTGGGAATAAAAATTAAGATAAAAAAAAATTCAGGTCCTACCCCCAAGGTGCTCCCAATCTAATGGAGGAGACAGAATGTTAAGAATGTTAACACACAGAAGATATTTATTGTTGTTGAGTCATTTCAGTTGTATCTGACTCTTTGTGAACCTATTTTGGGGTTTTCTTGGCAAAGACACTGGAGGGGTTCACCATTTCCTTCTCCAACTCATTTCATAGATGAGGAAACTGAGGCAAATAGGGTTAAGTGGCTTGCCCTGGGTCACAGAGCTAGTAAGTGTCTGAGGAAAGATGTGAATTCAAATCTACCTTATTCCAGGCCTGGTGCTCTATCCAATGCACTACCTAGCCGCCTTCTCTAAGACAAACAATGCAACTGGAAAAATCATCTCATTGAGGAGGCAGGAAATGGGAGGGAACCAGAGAGGTAAAGGCCTCCTATAATCTAAAGAAGACTGTCCCAAATCTTTTAGGAGCCAAAGGACATTAAAACTTAACTTCTGCCTCTTGATTCTTTCTGGAGTTAGAAGTGAGATACTCTTAAGCAATCCCAGCCCTACCACTGACTTGTGTACCTCCAGGCTAGTCTCCTGACCTTGTTTTCTATTTCTTCATTTATATAAGAAGCATAATAATAGTTACCTAGTCCAATTTTTGTGTGTGATGTAGATTAATTAATATTTGTACAGCATTTTAAACTATATAAGACCTAATTTAGGAGCCCTAAGTGCTGGATGTTATTATTATTATTATTTCTCATGGTGTTTTATTGCTATTATCCAACAAAAAAATACATGCAACTGTGGGATATAATGATGCTCCAGTCTTTGCCATATAATTATATTTTGGCAGCCAGAAGGGGAAAAATATCACTCTCAATTTTCTTAGCTTCCGTAACTTTCTCTATTTGTACTATAGCAGAAATAACTATGTAGGTATATATACACATATATACTTATATACATATATGTATATGTATCTATCTATCTAACTATACCTACATAGTTATATATTTATATATAACTAGTTATATATAACTATATATATATACACACACATATATATATATACGTATATTTAATTAGAAAGTAAAAGAG
>JAQQSW010009068.1:0-13317 GCA_028646575.1 Pseudocheirus occidentalis
GAGGGACATATAATCAGCCTCTTGCAATATGCCCACCATGGAGATGTCCTAAGTAATTACACATGTACAGCCTGTATTAAATTGCTGCTCCTTCCAGTGGGAGTGGGTGACAAGGGAGGAATTGCAAGAATCTAGAATTTAAAGCTTTACAATCAAATGCAACTGGGAAATAAGACATACAGGGACGGGGGAAGGGAGACCCTCCCTGCCCTACTAGAAAGTTAGAGGGGCGTTGGAGGAGGACATAAAAAGGAACAGATTGTGGGAGGGGCTTTATGGTGGGACCACTGTTTTGGGCTTGGGGGTAGGGGAAAGAAGGGGAAAAATTTGTAACTCAAAACCCTGTGGAAATGAATGATGTAATCAAGAAAATAAAATTTAAAAATATATATATTGTATGATAGGCACTACCCATTTTTTCCATGTGTTGGATTTTTTTTTCAAATTTTTATTATAACGAAATGAGATTTAGGAGAGTTAAAGGTAAAGTAGTACACTATAGTTCCAAAATTCGCTTCTTCAGTAGAAGTTATAGTGAAGGGGTCGACTTACCATTTAATGATATAGGAAACTGCTGGGGGAGTTTTGCACAGCACATCTAACATGTCAAAGGTAAAATGTGTCAAGGAAAACAATGTATGTAATCTTGCGTTCTTTCTATGAACGCAACTATATAAGTTAAGGGGATGGTGGCTGGTAATATACTCCTAACTAGTCAGACCTAGGGCATCTAGGTGGTTGTAATGGGAATCTGAAGCTCTTTCCTGCTCCTAGCCCCTTTGCTTAAGTGACTCTGAGAATGTTCTCATGTAGCATGGGACGAGAAGCTTGTTGTTTGGGGGGAAATGGCCACACCTTTGCTTTGCAATTGGATAGTGGGTCAAGGGGGCTGACCCAGGAGAAGCCTATATATATGCCCTGATGTGAGGCTTTGCTTTGGGGCTCACTTTGAGAAGAGTTGTATGATTTGGCCAGATGAGACTCTGGGAAGCCATTGAGCTCCGCCAGCTTTGAAAAACCCAGATGTTGGTGTTTCTCTCTCTGGTAGCTTGAATAGGTAATGGATGTGATGATCAGATGGTTGGAAGTCCATCTGCTGATCTGTTTCTTGTAACTTGCTTGTAACTTGTCCCTGTAACTTGGGTTTGTATTCTCTGGAGTTTAGGGTGCTGGCTTTTTTTCCCCTGAAATAGGTAAATTATATGCTTGTTTGACTAAAGAATGATTGTTAACCCATTTTGAGTTGCTTTCCTTTTGTTAAGCAGATCTAAGAACCTGTGCTAGCACCCACTCTAGGTATGCTAGGGTGCTTGCTGATACAGTGGTACAGTGGATACTGTTGGGTCTGGAGTTCACATCTGACCTCAGACGCTTTACTGCATGATCCTAGGCAAGTCACTTAACTCTATTTGACTCAGTTTGTCATCTATGAAATCATATGGAGAAGGAAATGCAAACCATGCCAATAGTTTAAACAAGAAATTCCCAAATGAGGCCACAATGAGTCAGGCATAAGTAAAAAAACAACAGAGGAACAACAAAAACTGGTTAGACCTCTTTTAAAGTGCTAAAATCTATCTTGGTTGTCATATTTTCAGAGGGACATAGTCAAGATGAAAAATCTGCAGAGGAGAATGAGAAGGAAGATGAGATAATTCATAATTATTTCATTTGAAGAAAAATTAAAGAACATGGGTTTATTTCTCTAGAGGAACAACTAATAAGAAAATACCATTGGGAGAAGTACATACATACATACATACATACATACATATATATAGACATACATAGACATACATATGTATATTGTGTATGTGTTTATATATATCAAGCATTATACCAGGAATAGGAGAAAGTAATTTAAAAAAAGTTTTTGCCGTCAAGTGGCTTCTCTTAGACCAGGGGGAAACAGAGACATACAAATAGATAAAAAATATTTACAAAGGAAATATGAGTCAGTGGAGAGGAAGATGCTCTAGTGCCTAGAGGATCACAAAAAGTCTCATGGAGAAGGTGACATTTTAACTGAGCTTTGAAGGAAGCCAGAGATTCTAATAGGTGGAGGTGAGAAGGAGTGCAATCTGAATATGAAACAATCCATACATGTGGGATGTAGAGTGTATGAAGAAAGAAATATGAAATAAACTTGGAAATGTAGGTTGGAGCCAATTCGTGAAAGGTTTTACATATAGAGCAAATAGTCTGTATTTCATTTTAGGGGTGATAGGAGCCACTAGATTTTTATAAGCAGAAGAGCATTTTAGGAATATCACTTTGGTAGTGATGTTGGACATGGATTGGAAAGGGGATTGGGTGGATACAGGGTGCCCAATTAGGAGACTTTCAATAATTCAAGAACTAGAAGATGAGAACCTGAATTAGAGAAGTGTGAGTGTGGAGAAAGGGTTATATATGAGTAAGGTAGAATTAAGAAAAATTGATGACTGACTAGATATTGTTGGGAAGACGTGTCTCTGAGGTGAACATGGATTTTTGGAAGGATAGTGGCATATCTTTGACAGAAATAAGGGAATTACAAAAAGGAGTCAGTTGTGGGCTAATGGTAAATAGTTTTCTTTTGCTTCTATTGAATTGGTGGGGCCTATGGGACAAGCAGTTGAATATACCCAATAAGCAGTTAAAGATAGAATATTAGACTTCAGGGGAAAGACTATGGCTGGATAAATAGATTTAGAAATCATTTGCACAGAGATTATCATTGAAGCCATGGTAATTGATCATATTACTGAATGGGTATTAAAAGAGGAGAGAACCCAAGATAGGGCCTTGAGGTATAATTACAGTAAGGAGTTAAGACATGCCTGATGAGCAGGCAAAGGGAAACTAAGAAGGAGCAGCTAGATATGTAGGAAGAAAACCAAGAGAAAGCAAGATAAAAAAAATAGGGAAGTGTATATGGAAAAGATGGTTAGCAGTGTCATGTTCTGTAGAAAGAAGAAGACCGAGAACAAAGAAAATGCCATTGGATTTAGCAACCTTTTAAGGTCACGGATACCTTTGGAGAGAGCAATTCCTGGTGAGTGATGAGGTTAGAAGGCAGATTTTGAGGGACTGAGAAGTGAAAATGGGAGCAGAGGCTCCTAAGACAGTTTTTGTTCATTTTGGTTATTTGGTTTTGTTTGTTTTTTGTTCCCCTAGGAGTTTGGCTATGAAAAGAAGTAGATATATAAAACTAGTTTGAGAAGATGATGGGATTAAGTGAAAGTTTTAGAGAAGAGGGAATTCAGTAGTTTCTTTAAATATTGGAAGTTTTTCATGTGGAAGAGTATTAAATTTTGCAAGTGTTTATGTCTCCAGAAAGCAGAGGCAGGGCAGATTTGTGCAAGCTGAAGAGAGGCATCTTTAATCAAAGCAAGGGGTAGAACTTTCAAAGAATTATAACTGTACAACAGTGGAATAGAATATTTTTTCAGATAGTGAACCATTACTGGAACTATTCAAGTGGAAGCTGAATAGTAACCCATCAAAGGTGTTAGAGTGGGGTCCCTGTACTAAATAAGAGGTTGGGTCAATGACCTCTAAGCTCTCTAGAAATTCTAGAATTCTAAAATGGTCCATTTTCTTTTTTGAGTGAATCTTCTTCCCATACTATACACTGCATAAACACAACATCAACACTCCCTTTCTAACAGCCCTAGACCTTTCCCCCTGAAAAGATAGGGAAGCATGCAGCCTCAAGTTTTCAGGTTCCCCAATCTCATTTCCAACCCATTAAAATTCATCACTCTGCCTCAAAACCCTGCCCTTTGCTTCTCAATTTATTGTTAACTTATCTGAAGAAAGGGTGGAAAAACAGTTCATAGAATCATAGAGATAGAGAAGGAAGGGACCCTAAAGACATTCTAGTTTACTCCCTCTTCATTTTGTAGATAAGGAAACATGATTATAGTAGTGAAGTGACTTTTCCAAGGCTATACTATGGATGTCAGTGGACTGTATGAGATTATTAAATCACTTCTTGTAATATATTAACTATTTTCAAGGTTCTTTATGAAACATGATACCTTAATCTGTAGGATGATATAAGTGCTGGTTGTTTCAACTACCACAGAAAAATGTTTGGGGTGACATCTTAAACCACAGATTGTGTATCACTATCATGTGAATATCACTACATCAGCATCTGTTTACTCCAACTTTTCATAGTGCTTCCCCTGGTTCTGTAACATTCTCCTCATGTAAGCTCAGAGTGTTATATAACTAATATTATGGATGTATCAAGGGTTTTGTTCAGAAGCCCAGCATAGGCTAAACCAGCATTGATTTGTGTATGCCTCACTGCTTCAGAAAATGGGAGCAAGGAAATAGGGTAGGAGAGAAAGAGGAAAGTTTCCCCACACTGCTATGCACAGGCAAAAAAATGGTCACTGGCACTTCTTGCAAATAAAGGATGAAAAGTTTTGTGCTTTAGGTTGCTTATGCATGCAGTGAGTAAAGCTTTTCATGGAAATTCATGACCCATACTGGGTTCTCAGGATTGTGTTAGGAACTATCCAAGTGTAGAGTTCTATCCAAGTCCAAGCCCACTAAGTCACTAAGCAACTATGGGATCTGAAGGACAAAATAATCACCAAGCATTACATAAAAATTCAGTTTGGGAACAAACCACAGAGGCAGCCAGCTGTGTCTCCTATACTATCTCTCAAAAGATTATTTTCTTTTTTTTCTCCTAGTTTAGCAGTTAGGTTGCAAATTGACACTGAAGTTTGAACTATTCAGTTCAAGATAAACATTTGCAAATCAAGATTACCATTTTCTGTCCAACAGTAATCCCCTTGTCCTTACTGTGGGGGAGAAGAGGAATAGTAAAGAAAATCATAAGTTGCTAGGTCAAATGGTCCAGAGCTGAAAATGTGTCTGTAGTGAACAAACATGGAAATTTTTTTGGGGGGGAGGAATTGTAGTAGGGAGCAAAAAGTAACCAAGTGTAGAATATGGGGTAGTTAGTGCAATTCCTTAAGCTGGTAAAAAACCTTTCTCTGACAAAAGAGTTTCCATTAGAAAGATACCATGGGAAAATTATGGCATTATTGTGCTTAACTCTTTGCAGTACTGTAACAATCCCTTCTCAATTTAGAATGATGACTGTGTGATCTGATGTCTTAGAATCCAGCTGACAAAAAAAGGTGATTTTGGAGCTCTGAAACTTTCTGATTTAGTAGTATTCTCTGGATAAGATCCAGGCTTAGGATTTCATTACTGGGAACTCCTAAGTAAGGACACTTCTACAAATCAAGAACTGCATCTTCTTTGAAAATTATAGTCTTAAGGAACTGCCTAAAACCCTGGGTAGTTAAGTGACTTGTCCATCATCATATAGCCAGTATGTATCAGAGGTGTGATCTGAACAGAGGTCTCCCTGGTTTTGAGTACTACTCTCTATCCACAATATAATGATGCCTCTCAGGAGCATTCTGTGAAAATTTGAGGTAAAAGTAGAAAGCCATGTTAAATTTGATCTTTGACATGCTCTGCAGACTTGGTTTGATTAAAATCAAAGAGAGATAGGAATTATGGCTCCACAAACCCAGTGAGGCTGGAATTATTGTAAACTGTTGATTGATGGCATTTAACAGGTTTGAGAGAGAACCAGTTCTTAAGGGGTTCAAATGAGGACCTGAAACAAACCAAATAGAGTACTTAGTTCAAAAATGAATTTGCTGGAGGGGAAGATGTGAAGACCATTAATGGGTACCACTTGAACCTTACTCTTGTCAGTATTGGCTCAAAGAGGGAATAATATACATTCAGTTGAATATTGAAATCTATCTTACCTGACAGGTAAGTAGGAGAGGATGAAGATCAAGTATAGAGGAGAGGGACTGAAAGAAGGAAGGGCAGATCAGGGGAGGTGGTAGACAGAAACAAAACTCTTGTGAGGAGGGAAAGGTTTAAAGGAGAGAAAACAAATAGGAGGAAGAATAGGAGAGGGAAATGGAGAGAAATATACAAGTATTAATTGTAACTGTGAATATGAATGGGATAAACTTTCTCCTAAAACAGAAATAGATTGCAGAATGGATCAAAACCCACAATCCTCCAATGTGTTTTATATGAGAAACACACACAGAGTAAGGGTAAGAGGTTGAAGCAGAATCTATTATGCTTCAGTTAAAGAAAAAAAAAGCAGAAGTAGCAATCCTGATCTCAGACAAAGTAAAAGCAAAAGGAAACTATATCTTGCTAATATGTACCATAGACAATGAAGAAAAATTAATATTAAACATATATACACTGAGTAGAATAGCATCCAAATTCTTAAAGAAGTTAAGTGAGTTACAGGAATAAACAGACAACAAAAGTATACTAGTGGGGGACCTCAAATGCCCCTCTCAGAACTTGATAAATGCAAACAAAAATAAATAAGAAACTAAGGAGGTAAATAGAATATTAGAAAAGTTAGCTATGATAGGCTATTGCAGAAAATTGAATGGAAAATAAAGCTAGAAAAAAATAACAATAAACTTTATCTCCAAGAGCAAAAAGCCAAGATCAAGGGAATTAATGGGGAAAAAATGCAAAGAAAAGTGGCCTAGTGATAACAGATCTCAAACTGTATTTTAAAGCAGTAATCACCAAAGCTATCCAGTACTAACTCAGAAATAGAGTGGTGGATCAGTAGAATAAGGTACACAAAACACAATAGCCAATGACCATAGGAAACTAGTGTTTAATAAACCCAAAGACCCCAGCTTTTAGGAAAAGAACTCAGTATTTGACAAAAAATGCTGGGAAAACTGAAGAACAATAGATATGAACTAGGTATAGGCCAGCATCTTACACCATATGCCAAGATAAGGTCAAAATGGGTACATGATTTACACATAAAAGGTGATACCCTAAGAAAATTAAAGGAGAAAGTAATAGTTTACCTGTCAGATTTATGGGGAGGGGAAGAATTTATGATCACTCAAGAGATGGAGCACATTACACAGTATAAAATAGATCATTTTGATTATATTAAATTGAAACCAATGCAACCAAGACTAGAAGGAAAGCAGAAAGCAGGGGAATAATCTTTACAGCAAGTGTGTATGATTTCTAAAGTATATGAACTGAGTCAAATTTATAAGAATAGAATTCATTACCCAAATGATAAATGGTCAAAGAATATGAAAAGGTAGTTTTCAGATGAAGAAATCAAAACTGTGTATAGGCATATGAAGAAGTGCTCCAAAATAGTATTGATTAGAGAAATGCAAATTAACACAACACTGAGGTACCACATTACACCTATCAGATCGACTAATATGACAAAAAAGTCTAATTGAATACTATTGTACAATAAGAAACAACAGACAGATTTCAGAAAAATATGCAAAGATTAGTATGAACTGATGCAAAGTGAAATGAGCAGCACCATGAAAACATTCTACATATTATCAGCAACATCGTGTGGTGATCATCTATAAATGACTCAGCTTTTCTCAGCAGTGCAATGATTCAAGACAAATCCAAAGGACTCATGTAGGACTTCATATTCAGATAAAGAGCTGATGGACTCTCAATGCAAATTGAAGCTTTTTTTTCCCTGCTTACTTTATTCTTTTTCATTTTTTTCCTTTTAGTCTGTTTCTTCTTTCACAACTGTGACTATTATAGAAATATTTTCAAATATGGAAATATTATCAAGCTGCCTGCCATTTGCAGAACAAGGGAGTGAAGGGAGGGAGGGAGAAACTTTGGAACTCAGAATCTTGTAAAAATAAATGCTATTTTTTCTTGACATGTAACTGGGAAAAATAAAGTACTATGTTCTTTCAAAAATAAATTTGCTGTATTTAGGAAGCTAGACAAAATATGTAAGACTTTGAATGGCTCAAAAGGAGGAAGATTGCTCTATATTAAGTAATATCAAGAAGGGAACTGTGGATGTAATGGGACAAAACATCAGAAAATAATTTTCTTTTCATTGTTAATTTTGCTAATTTGATCAGAATGAGGTAGAACTACAGAGTTGCTTTAACTTGCACTTCCCTAATTATTAGTAATCTTGAGCATATTTAAGAAAATTTAAGTTATTGATAATTCAGATTTCTTACTTTTAAAACTGTCTGTTTTCAAAATGTCCTTTGAACATTTATTATTTGGGGATTCAGAACCACACCTTAAAGAGAAAGAAATCACATGGACAGCTAAAGTAAAGGAAGATTTTTACATTCCAGACAGAAATGATGAACAGAATGGTTGCGGGAATGAAGGGGATGGTACCTCATATTTGGGTAAGAGTTAGGAAACCACTTTAAGTGGAGCACAGAGAATATAAAATAAACTTATATGGAAATAATTAGAATATAGGATGGAGGGAGTTTGCAGAGGCACTTAAATGCTAATCTTGTGATTTTTCATTTTATCCTACAGCAAACAGTCAGTAACTGGAAGCTTTTGAGCTAGGCAATGGAAGGGTTAGATCAACGAATTAGGAATATTATTTTGACCTTTGTAAGTAGGACAGATTAGAAAGTGTAGGGGCTGATGGTATTTAATGCATAATTGGTAGTAAAGACATTGTTGTTGTTGTTCTTCAGTCATTTTCAGTCATGTCTGACTCTTCACAACCCCCTTTGGTGTTTCTTTAGCAAAGATACCATAGTGGTTTGCCATTTCACTCTCCAGCTCACTTTACAGATGAGGAAACTCAGGTAAAATGGGTTAAGTGACTTGCCTAGGGTCACACATCCAGTAAGTATCTGAGGTCAGATTTGAACGCAGGAAGATGAGCACTAGGTCTGGCACTTCATCAACTGTACTACTAGCAGAAAAGACATTTTGTGCCAATTTTGACAGCCTCTCTTATGCCAATTTTCTTGATTTTGTTTTTGTTTGTTTGATTGTTTGTTTTGCCTAGTTTTCAGAAAGACAAAGAAAGATGCTTAACAGTATGTGATGTGATTGGAGTAAGAGTTAAGAGTATGTGATGTGATTGGAGGTGATGAACTTAACCTGTGAGGGGTATCTTTTTCCAAGGGGTTGAGCCCAAGCAGAGCAGCCAGTGCATGGTGGAACATAAACTGATTGACCAAAGTAGTGTAATAAGACCAGGTAGGGTATTTAACCCCTGCCCCCACATTAGTCACTACTTTGACTTACACACAATTTGAGGGATTTGATTACAAAATATTACTGTTATAATACTAACAGATTATGTAGGAAAGAATGGAAGAATCTGGAATGTTTCTTCATTCAATTCATTCCCATTACTAAGATAGACTCATTTTTTTCAGATCAATGCTATATTGTCCACCTTTGAGGGGACAAGATAAGAGAGCTATAACTTTTCCAGGTCTTTCCCTTTCACCTCTTTCTACCCCTTCTCCTTTCTTGCCCATGTAGGCTCCCTCCCATCCCCACTGAATTGAAATTATTTAAGAACTCTGTATGCCTGGTAGGAGAGCATAGAGAGCTAGGTAGAGACAACAGGTCAGAGTGATGGCCCATAGGAGTAAGGTTTCTGCTAAGGTGCAGTAGGATGGCACTAGGACACGGAAAACATCTTTTGACCAATGAGAAGGAAAGTAAAATGAAGTTGAGTTAAACAGAATTTTCAACCATATTTCCAAAATATAGATCTGGCCAGGTCAGTCCCTTAATCAAAAGTTTTCAATGATTTCGTAATACCTTTGGTATAAAAGATTCATTAGCCTGGACTTGATATACCAAAAAGTCTGATGCCTATCTATGTTTCCAGTCTTATTTCATATTCTTCTCTTTCACACATTTTTCTGTTCTAGTCATACCGGTCTACTGGGGAAAGAATACTGGCAAGATGGCAGAGTACCTCAGCACCTCAGCTGAACTCACCCAATATTCCCCTCCAAACAACTTTAAATTAACACTTCCAACTGAATTCTGGAGGAACAGAGCCACAAAAGGTAAGGGTGAAATACTTTTCTAGTCCAAGACAACTTATGAAATTGACAGGAGGTCTGTGACAGTGGGATGGGGGATTGGTTCAGAGCATACCATGACAACACCAGCAGCAGGCCTTGGAGGCAGCTACAAGAGCAACAGAAGCAGTTTCAGAAGTTCTCAGCCCAGAGACAGCAAGAGGGTCAGAAAGAGATTAAAAGGTACTGTTTTCTGACACTGTGAAAAGTTCCAGGTCACAGTTCCAAGGTGAAGAGGAACACTAGTGGTTGTGAACTCAGAGCAGGGGTCCTGGTTACAGTTCCAGGATAGAGAAGAATGTTGGTGGTAACCCACAAGGGATTAGGGTTTCTATTCTTATTTCAAAGACTAAAAAGAAAACTAGTCCTTGTAGCTATCACAGTCAGGTACACAAGTCAGAAGCAAACAAGACTTAGCAGTTTCCAAATGAAAGAATCAAAACACTTGGAATATGATATTCTGGAAGGCAAAGGAGCTAGGATTGTAATCAAGAATAACTCAACAAAACAGTAAAATCCTTTGAGTGTGGGTAGTGTGGATATTTCATGAAATAGGGGACTTCCAATTATTCCCGATGAAAAGACAGAGTTGAATGCAAAATCTAACATTCAAGCAGAATATGCAAGTATAAAAAGGTAAATAACTATAAGGAAATCAATAAGCTTAGCCTCATTGAATTTTAATATGGGAAGATTATTTCTAAATCCTAAAAATTATTATTAATGTGGCAGTTAGAAGGAGTATTCATTGACAGAGGACACAGGTGAGAGTTGACTATGATGGAATGATCTAAAAAAATAAGGGGCAAGAAAGAGGAATCTACTGGGAGCAGGGGAAAAGGTGATGAAGAACAAGTAAAATCATCTCACACAAAAGAGGTTCACAAGGAAGAGCTTTGATGTGAATGGGATAGGGAAGGGTGATGGTGGGCAGTGTTTGAATCTCAGTCTTATCAGAACTGTTTAAAGGAGGGAATACAATATGTACCCTGTTGGGTACAGAAAACAATCTTGTCCAAGAGATAAATGGTAAGGGAAGAGAATAAAAGAAGGGGAGTGAGCTGATAGAAGGGAGGGCAGATTAAGGGGAGGCAGTATTCAGAAACAAAAAAGATTTTTGAGAAGGAATAGGAGAGGGGGGGAGGGAGAGGGAGAGAAAGACAAACAGAAGGATAGAGACAGAGTGAGAAGAGAAAGTGTAAGAGTGTAGGGGGGAACAAGGGAAAAACAGGGTAGAAGGAAATTCACAGATAGTAATCATTGCTATGAATATGAGTGAGATGAACTCACCCATAAAATGGAAATGCATAGCAGAATTGATTAGAAATCATAATCCAACAATATGCTTTTCAAAAGACTCTTGAAGTAGAGACACACAGAGTAAAAATAAGGAGTTGGAGCAGAATCTATTCTGCTTCAATAGAAGTAAAAAAGAAAAAAAAATTAGTGTAACCTTCATGATCTGAGATTAAGCAAAAGTAAATATAGAAGTATTTAACAGAGATAAGCAGGGAAACTACATTTTGCTAAAAGGCACCATAGCCAATTTGGGACATATAGGCACCAAATGGCAAGTATCCATATTCTTAAAGGAGAAGTTCAATGAGTTCCAGGAGGAAAAAGACAGCAAAAATATACTAGTGGAGACCTCAACTTTCCCTTGGCAGAGCTAGATAAATGTAATGATAAAATAAATGAGACTGAATTTAAGGAGATGGATAGAATTTTGGAAATCTTAAATATTATAGACACCTGGAGAAATTTAATAGAAAGAGAAGGACTTACACTTTTTTCTCAGATTTAAATGGCACCTTCATAAAAGGTGACCACGTTTTAAGGCATACAACCCTCACAGCCAAACGCAGAAAGGCAGAAATATTAAATTCATCCATTTCACATGATAACACAACAAAATTACAATCAATAAAAGCCTGTGGAAACATATTATTGAATAATTGGAAATTAAATAATTTAGAGGTAGAGCCAAGATGGCAGTGTAGAAGCAGCAAGGCTCTGTAGCTCCCACACAGGCACCCAAAATATCCATAAAATATTACTCTCAACAAAGTCTAGGACTCTCAAACTCACAAAAATACAGAAAACACATCTCTCACTGAAGGCAGCTAGGCAGGAGGGGCTCATCACGGCAGGACGGGAGCCAAGGCCAGCGCAGCCTGAAGCCAAACACGGCCAGGCCCCAGGGTGGCAGGGAGAAGCCGAGCCAAGCTGCAGCCAGTCTTCAAGGGAGAAGATCTACTGCACCTTGAGCAACTCCACATCTACCAAGGCATGAAGAATAATTAGAGAAAGGCAGCTCAGCAGCAGGGGCTAAGCGTGGCATGCCGGGAACCATGGCTAGCCTAGCCCAAAACCAAAACTGTGGCCAGGCCCCAGGGTGGCTGTGAGGAGTCGAGCTTCCCAAGCCACAGTGTGAGTCTCCTTCAGAGAAGATCTACAGGACCTGAAGGGATCTTCATATCTAGCAAGCCAGGATTAGAGGTCAGTGAAAGTGAAACTTTCAAGCTGAATTTGGGGGAGGAAAAAGTTTGGCCAACCTGCCCCCAAGGGCAAAGAAGCAGTGGGGGAAGGGCAGGAACTTCTATAACAGGTGGCTTCCCCTACTGGGCTGCTTCATAGCCGCTTGCCTGCGGACCCTGCAGGGGGGATGAATCGTTTGATCAGGGCCAAGTATTCTTGCATTGAGTCGTCTGCATCCAGATTGTGGTCTTGGGTGGTGGTCCTGGGGTGCACTCTTAGGAAGCCAAAGCTGGGGCGGGGGCTGCAACAAACCCCTAATAGCTCCAGCAGATGGAAAAACCCCAGTGATTTGAAACAGAGATTTCTCCCCTGGAAGCAGAGTTCCACAAAGCTAAAAAAAAAAACCAACCAATTAATTGACTGGCCAACATGAGGAAAAGGAAGCAAAATAAGAACAGCAATAAAACTCTAGAATCCTTTTTGGTGGACAAAAAGGATCAAAGCATGGAACAGGAGGAAGACGACATAGTCAGATCTCCCACACCAAATGCTTCCAAGACACTTGAAGAATGCCTAGAAGCAATAGATAGACTGAAAAAGGATGTGGAAAAACAAATAAGAGAAGTGGAAGAAAAATTGGGAAGAGAAATGAGAATGATGTGAGAAAATCATGAAAAGAGAGTCAACAACCTGACTGAAGAAAACAACACTTTAAAAAATAAATTAACTCAAATGGCAAAAGAGGCCCAGAAAGGCAATGAGGAGAAGAAGGCCTTAAAAGTCGAATTTCCCAGATGGAAAAAGAATCTCAAAAGCCTTCTGAAGAGAATCATTCCTTCAGAATTAGAGTGGAGCAAGTAGAAGCTAATGATTTTATGAGAAACCAAGATACTATTAAACAGATACAAAGAAATGAAAAAATAGAAAGCAA